>JBBPQL010000082.1:0-65614 GCA_038092515.1 Boletus subparvulus
TTCCTGGAGATAAGGACAGAAACGCCACGGAAGGCGCAAAGGATGAGCAAGCCGATGAGTGGACTGAGAAGGAGAATAAAAGGTTCCATGCTGAGTATCAGATTTGTTCGATTACACACTGGTCTCATTATATCTGTCACGATCCTGGTGCAAGAAATTCCTGGGAACTTGAATTGCGAGACCTGGCAGCTTCATCACATCACGGGTACTCATGCGGAGACCGTGCTAGTCCGAGGTGATAAGGGATCATCGATCATCGGCGCAGAAATTTATGGAAAGCCAGACAACCGCGCTCGATTTGAAATTTGAAATCGCCAATTTTCGACACTCCATTTGGAGATAGTCGTGGCCGCGCTGCCTGCTCACCGTGACCCAGGCACACGCGACGCATCGACGGCAGCGTAGTGGTCGAGACGGTGAGGATCGTCTCGCCCAGCCCGCTGTTGCACGGATGTGCGAGGTCGAATCCATGCTTTCACAGCCGTCTGACTGTATCGTGATTGTCCCTTCCCATCCAGAAAGCGAGGAATTGTGGAATCCATGCTTTCACCTCCGTCTCACCACCGTATCGTGCCCTTCCCGTCCCGGATCTAGGTTGTGAGTGATCGTCGAATGTACGCTTCGTTTCACGACCGTCTCGTGCTTGTCCATCCCATCTAGGATGGAGCGTTCGTCGAAGGGCGAACAGATGCTATCATTGATACATCGAAGGCCCGACATGCTAGCGAGCTTGCCTCTCTTCGGCGTGAAAACATCGACTTATAGACCACCCTTGCCACCCGGAAAGCGGAGGTGCTCGAAGGCAATCGGAGAATACTGACTCTGCAATCATCCGTTGAAACTGTATTCAAGGAAGCTGAAATACTTAAGGCTGACTATGCTACCGAAGTTAGTCGTCTTCGGGGCGACATAGCTGATCTGCAGTGTGCACTTGGTAGCAGCGTGTCTTGCAAGATATCGGGCCGGTGCGACATCTTGCAACACTAGGTATGTATGGTGGGAAACAGCGACGAGAAGTCGGAGCGCCAGCGACATGTTGCTAGGTGTCACTCAGCATTCCGCAGGTCCACAGAACGCGGGCGACGTCACGGTCTTGCAACATGTAACGTATGGCAAACGACCGCAGCGACTCGGAACGGATGGATGGCGCCACGTAAAATCGTGGTGAGTGACTTGGAGGGAGGAGCTTTGAGAATGACATGACACTATATGGGAAAGTCGGCCAGGACGCGGATGGAAACAGTACCTTGGAGACGGTAGTGGCAGTGTAGCTTAGTCAGCAGAGTTACAGTCGACTCTCCCATAACCCATACCCCCTCGGGAAAGGGCCCAGGGTATGGGTTTTCAGAGAGTATGGGGTTTAGAAAGAGTGGCGAGCAAGTCATCTGTACATTGGGAAACAGGCTATGATACGTCTAGTAACAGCTTTCTGGCAAGACTATGTAATACCATAGACATGCTATTTACGAGCAAAAAAATCAGTGATTTTTCCATTCTCCATGCTCCACATTCCGTGAACTGCCCGAAGGAGCACTGGGTCATCCATGTCTTAAATATATCTCTTCAAGGCATGCATGTCTGAAGGGCTGCAGACTTGGTTCAGCACCAGCATCGAGGTCATCTTTTGTGTCACCGACTTCGTCATTGCCACCTTTGCCACTTCTCGTGCCCTCTTTGTGTCTATCACAGCCCCGAAAATGACTTCATCACTCGCGTTGAAGATATCGGGAGTCTCCACCGCAGGGTTGAGGATATCCATACTGTTGGAGCACACTGGTGACCTCCAAATCATCCAAAGACTGAGTTGACAAGCCTTCCTGTGAGTTCGGTTATGGGATCGATGGGAGAATTCGAAGATGTGGGACGTAGTTACCATATTTGGAGACAGATTATATAATATTGTATCTTAATATGGCAAGTAGTTCACATTATGTAAGTAAATGTATGGGTTATGTGGACGAAGAGATGGTATGGGTTATGGGTTATGGGGTTTGGAGACAAAATCCCCGCATACCAACTCGGGAAACCCAAAAATGTATGGGTTAGTGGAGAGTATGGGTTATGCGAGGTATGGGTTATGGGAGAGTCGACTGTAGTAGGTCACAAGTTAGGCTGAACGATGCGCTACCGTTCCGAAGTGTACGTACATATATCGTAATGTCAAAAGTTGCTTTCAGCCAATCTCGAGCCTATCCACATTTCTTACGCGTTTGACTCGAGGTTTTCTGGTCACAGTTAGTGCTGGAGTGTTGGCCCAGGTAACAAATCCGGATTGGATTAGCATCCAGCTAGTGGTAGATAGTAGCGCCATTGGGTACCCAATGAGGAAACATATTGATCAGAGAATGATGGCGAAAGCCATAATATCGCGGGCGTACACTCCAACACATCCGAGCGAGTTATTGCAGAAGGTCGTGGTCGATGCCATTCTCTTGGGTTACTCTCTAATCACGTGTTGCTTCTGACATCCCCAGACCGGTGTGCAGAACGACGGTGACCGTACCACAAGGGTTATCTATCAACCAGACGACCAATAACCCACTCGTAAGCACCAAGGAAGACAGCACCACCGGCAGATATCCAAAGTGTCCGCGGCACGACACCCGCAAACAGTGCCTTCGGTCCCTCAGCAGTGTAAATCTGTCCCAAACGGCCCAAGAGTGAAGGCATTTTCGAGGTGGGATCCTTTATATTCCGTAACCAACCCGTCAGAGAAGAAAACGAACAAAGAATGGCGCATATACCCGCATGTCTAGCATCACTCGCGTCTTGAGAACATCAAGGGGAGTCGTCAGTGTAGCTGCAACACCACCCGCAATACTTCCACAGATTGCAGCCTCCGAGGCATGGAGTGGGCGTGCACCCATAGCCAAGGAGAGTCGGTGCTTCAAATGCTCATACAAGGGAAATTGAAGTGAAGTAAACGGGATCTGTGGAGTGGATGAGGAATGTTGTGGAGGTGTCTGTGACTAGAATTACATGCCTCACGCATGATTGTTATCCCAAAACCACGGTAAAAACCCTTTACACCACCATGCTTCAGAACCATCTTTGCTGCGGCGAGGGACGTTGCTGCGGAACCATAAGATGAGGTCTGTGTGCGCATTTTTATCACTTCAGTTGGAACACGGACTAAGCAGGCTGCCTAAACCATGTGACCTCAGAGACTCGAAGACATGGCAGTGACACAGGAAAACATACAATTTCACCAATAGATGCAGAAATCATGTGGTTGAGCGGGGCTAGCTGCCCGTGCAAAGGTAAAGATTGCTTCGACATTTCGTATGTCGAGAAGAATATTGCCGCTGCTCTCCGGTCACAGATAGTCGACCGACAAGCACGACAGTGCTCACCTCCTGGTGCGCTGCCCACAACAACACTCCCAATGCCTTTGTAGATCCCTTTGAAGCCACCAGCCTTCACGAATCCTTGAGCAGACTGCAGCCGCGTCTTGACGGTGTCTATCGGGAAGAAAAGCAAGTCCACAGCTGTGCCTGCTGCACCTCCTGCCTGAGCGAAATGAGGAGGGTTGCAAATGTTCATGCGGATGTTTCGAAACAAAAGAAACTGAGCGGCGCACGATGAGGGACTGAGCGAAAGTCGGTTTGCGTTCGGATTCCATTTCGCCCGTGGAACTCAGTCGGCGGAACGGAAGACTGACAGCAAGCGGATGGAAAACAGATGCGAGTTGACCAACAAAGACATATCCATTTATGGAATTCTAACCTTGGAGTGGCACTAGTGAATACAATCTTTATGGATGATACACTCGAGATTCCGCGTCCTCGAGCGGAAAATATTCAAGAAGGAGATGATCATTCCTCCGGGGACGAAGATGGTGGACTAGATTGGACGAAGCTTCCGTGAGTGTTCACTAGCGCACGAGTCACGGACGAATGATGAACGCCGAGACAGAAAATTTGGAACTGCTGCACGGCCCATTATCCCGAAACGTGGTGAAAAGGACTTCGAGCCTGCTCCAGGCGGGGGATCAGGGTTACAGCTCCATGTTCTTGACCGCTCAAGAGATGCGATGTTTGAAGCTCTTCGCACCAATAGAACGATTTCGAGGTTAGTTAAGCTTTCCAGAAAGCAGGAGCCCGTGCTAATATGTTATTGCAGCAAAACTATAAGTTATGGTATCTGGTATCCTTCAATTGATCGTGTGCATGTGACGACTGCGCGTGGAATCCACTTCTCGACGATGGGCTACTCTATATCTCGGACAGCGCAATGCGGCAATACAGACAAAGAGTCCAAAGGTCCATTATCCAAACTCCGAAAACGGCTCGAACTTCTTCCGGAAGAAGCCTTGTATCTCGTCGAACGCGGCGCTCTGTTTTGTTATAAATCGGTTTCTGGCGGAGCATCGCTCGTAGTCCCTTCGAATTATGAAACACAGAGTCCAGGGGCGCCGATGTCAGTTCAACAAGCTTTCGCAGAAATGATTGGTCGTGAGGAACTGACCTTGGAACGTTATCAAGTAATTGATTTTGTGATCCTCTGGGTTAATTCCTGCTCATCTGCTACTTGCAACCGTGTTCAGGTGTACGCGTATTTGAAGCGTCTTGGATTTATTTTGATCCGCGCCGAACCCCCAATACCCGAGTACCCGGTTGCACCATCGGTTTCACTTCCTGCTACCCAACTACAGCCCGTATCACGAAGACATACAGGATTTCTCTCGTGCCTTGTGTCCAAGGTTACCAGCATTGCCCGACTTTTCCACAGGATCGACTGGTGGAGGCGACTTCAACTTCACCGGCAGAAAACGACTCGTGCGTCCTTCATCTGTACTCTCCCTTCTATGCTTATGTTTATCCTTACGGTCTTAAATCAGAGGATGTATTCAAGGCACTACGATTCATACCCTGTGGTCATGCCATTCCTTTATATCGTCCTGCAGTAAAATCCGAACTCTCTCTAAAATCATGCGCACCATCACCATACAAAATCTTTTTCCGTGTATACAAGCCTTCCACACCATTCCGCAAGACAGCTCCTCCTGCGCCTGATTTTCATATCGTGATTGTCGAGTGAGTTACCTTTGACGCCATACGAAGCACGTTATTTGTAATCTGGTGCTGACCATTCCGTGTGCAGTGCACGCACAACGCCCATGCCCTCTTTGCAGGAACTGACTGCCCTCTTCGGCGCACTGCCAGAAATGCCACTCCCGCCACCGCGTAAACGTAACATCCCGGCCCCCACCAAACAACCAGGCGATGCTCAACCGATTGACCTTTGTCCAACCACTCCGAAGACGGTACCTCAGGAAGCATCACCAGCAAGAATAACTCAACCAACACCAAGCAGGCCCTCCGCTCTCTGGACGTTTTTTCAACGCCTGCTCTCTTTCCTTCCCTTCTTCCGTACAGTCTCTTCACCTCGGACGACTAAACCAACATCCACCACGCCGAAAGTGAATCCTTTCCTTGCTCTCAAAACGGGCAAGAAGACCGTCGTGATAGCTGTCGTCGATGCCGGTAGTATCAGCTTTTTCAGGTTTGGGCAAGGTGTCTTTGAGGAGTGGCCGATGATTCAGGACATGTAGTGTTATGTCCCTCGGGACCGATGCGCTGAGAACGCTATCCATGATACCAAGAGGAAGAACACCGTGCCGGGATGACCATGAAGACTTTTGGGAGCTACTAGGATAGGTGCATGATGCTGTTGTCTAACTCGCGCACTATTTGGGGCATCATGCATCATGCATCGTGGTTGGGCAATCCTGTTGATTCGAGCGACTCAGCGTGTGCTAACTTGAAGGATTCACGCAGTCGTATTCCATTCATGTATTCCATTACCTTCCTAGCAATGTACGTGTCTTGATGGTATTCCGGGTGATGGCTGGACCTATAGTACTATAGAGCCCACACCGACTCTACTTCTTACTCGAGGTATTTCCGAGTTTCACAATCCAAGTAATTCACATTCAGATTGTCGAGCTTCACTTACAAAGCATCCCGCCTCCGTATAAATTAGCGACTACTTGAAGGAATGGTGAATTTCTTCTACTCACTCCAAACAAATTATTATTTCGGTAGAACAGTTCCTCGAAACACCTGATAGACTCGGCCAGCCCAAGTGGAGTTCGCGGCCTGGATAGTGGGCAAAAGAGCTCAAACCATTCCGAAAACATGCACTCACCAATCAGACCACCCGGCCAGGTTCATGATTTCTGGCACTTGAAAAGCGGAAGGAGACTCCATGGTGTCGGGGATTATCCAATGACTCGTAGAGTCGACTTTCTTTCCTAAGGGGCGAATGTTCCTGTTTGTAATCGCACAAACCTCACCCTCATCAACAGGGAGAGTCGACACAGTGAATAGGCTCAGGTTTCATCAACTCGGTCGTGCGCGTGATCCATGGACCATCATGATGAAGGTACTAGTCCCAACAACTGACAGCTTCGGGGGGTCTGAATCCGGGATGTCAATCTTGCCTGAGCAAAATTACCGCAGCCCTCGCGGTACATTGGTGCCCTCAACAAGGTGAATGCTATGATCAAGCTAGGATGGGTATGGGTAGTACGAGTCGTGCAGGAATGCGGCAATACAGTTGCTTAGTAATCCGAGGTCAAGTATTACTCTTGCACCGAGCTTGTCAGCTTGAGGTCTTATACAGCATGAGCCTTGCATCTTTTCTACTGGGATGCAAGCCTTCTGGCAAGAAGAATGCCATAGATACCGAACTTGACGCCTTTTTTCACTCTCAGGTGTGTTGTGTTGAGCAGCCCCGGCCCCCTCCTGATCACCTCACGCTAGACCACGTTAGACCATCCAGGATCTACCTCGAACGATCACCGTATCGCAGAAAAAAAGAAGAAACGTAAATCCGACGTGCATACTGATGAACCGGATAGCAAACGCTCCAAACCCTCACTCGCGGACGTAGCCTTGTCATCACCCGAGAAGCAGAAGAAAAGTGGGAAGAATCGCGTCAGGTTTGCCCCGGAACCTGTATCAGAAGCTGGAACCTCTGATGCAGCGAAGGGCGAAAGCTCAAAGAGCGTGTCCTCACACGAGTCTGGCTCGGACAGCTCGGACGAAGATAGAGACGACCAATCCTCTTTGATCCATGAAACCCTTCAAAAGGACAAAGCGAGAAAGCCGGGAAGCAGAAAGGCAAAGTATGCACCGTCAGACGAAACAAAAGAAAGGCGAGATGCGCGCACGATATTCGTCGGCAATCTAGCTCCGGACGTATCGATTAAGCGTGTAAGTGAGAGGAGATTTTCCCGACATTTTCGTTGACGCTGCCCTCCGGCAGCCCTTACAAAAACAACTACACCGACATATACTCGCTCTCCTCCCAACGGCGAAGCTCGAATCCACCCGCTTTCGTTCAGTCGCATTCCAAACTCCTACGTCGAAACTCCCGGAAGCGAGCGACGAAGCAAAGAACAAGCTGCCTCGGCAACACGATCGAGACCGCGCTTCCTCGTGGCGCGATGCACACACTGCAGACGAATCCAAGACAGATGAAAAGAAATTCCTCACTCCCAGCCAAAAGAAGAAGATTTCATTTATTAACAGAGATATTCACTCAGACGCCGATTCTGTGCATGCCTACATTGTCTTTGCTTACCCACCACCACCTGACTCAAGACCAGCTAACCTGCCTCCTCCACCTCCCGTTATGGATCCTTTCGATGCCGCACATCTGGCGATCGAAAAGTGTAACGGCACTACGTTTCTGGATCGCATGCTTCGTGTCGATGCTGTCGTAAAAAGGTCGACGACAGGAAGTTTATCAGATAGCGCACTGCTTAGCTCGGCTATTGGAAATCCTAAGCTCACCATTTTTGTCGGAAACCTCGATTTTGCAAGCAAGGAGGAGGATCTACGGATATTTTTTGAAGGGATCGTGAGCGTGGAACGAGGGCCACCTGATGCTGAAGAATCGCAAGACGAGGGCAAGCCAAAGTGTTGGGTCACTCGTGTACGCATGATTCGCGACAAGGATACTCAACTCGGAAAAGGCTTTGCCTACGTGCAATTCTCGGTTCGTACCCCTTTCGTTCAAATGGGAACAGTGCATTGAAAAGAAGGTCTTCAGGACCGGACCTGTATTGATGAAATTCTCGCACTCGACCCGGGAAAACTCAAGTTTGCAAAGCGGAAACTACGCGTCCAACGATGTAAATCGATACCAAATGCCGCCTCCAAAAATATTCCTCCATCCGAACCCGCGCAGACATCTAACCGCACCCCGATACCATCTGTTCCAAAGGGCGACCCATCTCTTGGCGAGAAACTGGTCAAGCTGACCAAGGAGGAGCGTAAGCGTGTCAAGGCAGCGGATGCTGACCGTGTAGCTCGGAGAATGGCGAAGAAAAAGGCCAGGATAGGGCTAGCCAAACAAGGCGTGCCCCCGCAGCGAGAAAGGGTACGCAAGACAGGTACTGCAAAAAAGCTTGGTGGTGCGCCTGCAAAGAAGGCGAGCAAGGGGAGAGTGAGGAGCGAGAAAAGCATCGCGAAGAGGAATACGAAGAAGTAGTTTAGCAACCTTTCTCGTTTACTCATTGAACCAGGAAAATAGTCAACCAGTACCAATGAACATGTGCCAGTGAGAGAAAAAGCAAGCAGTGCACTTGCTTGAAACCCCAGGCTTCGAATCCAGAAGCAAAAAAAAAAAATAGATAGATAGATTAACGACTTCTTCGGACGATAAATAGCGGGAACGGCAGTTTTATTTGCTCTCTCGGTGTGACAATGTTCCTCGGTGTGCTTGGCTTGCTGTCGCTGACCGTTCTTGGCAGTCACGCGTCGTCGCAGTCAGTTTTGGGCTTGAAGCAACCTGGTGCAAACAGTGCAAACGCCTATGCCCAATCTGCGTACGCTGTATCGTACGACGATGGGTTGTTCACACCAGTTGAGCACCTTAGCGCTATTTCGGTCGACAGCTTCACCACCTTTGGCCACCCGTACTTCCCAAACCACAATGTTAGGATAAAGAAAACAGACTTTTGTGACGGAACGGTAAAGTCAGTTGGCATCTCCACCCAGTCATTTCCAACTCGAGGAGGCTCACGCGTGTGCTCTAGTGCTTACACGGGTTACATCGACATCGAAGCTCGACACATTTTCTTCTATTTTTTCGAGAGTCGCAATGATCCTGCGGCGGACGACGTCATTTTCTGGACCAACGGTGGTAAGTTCCAGTCCTCGACATACACCATGACAACGCATGACAAGTCGTCGGACAGGCCCAGGTTGCTCTTCTAGTATAGGTCTCTTCATGGAACTCGGACCATGCAGAGCCCTTTCCGGAAACGGCACGACCTATCACCCGGAATCATGGAACACCAATGCGAATATTTTCTTTGTCGATCAACCCATTGGCGTTGGCTTTTCGTATGCCGATTACGGCGAAGCCGTGGTATGTAGCGTGTGTTGACATGGACGCCTAAACGCCTAAACGCTCAACAGAGCACGACCGAAGAGGCTGCCAAAGACATTGCCGCTTTCGTGTCCATCTTCTTCGAGAACTTTAGCCAATTCAAGGGCCGCGCCTTCCATATGGCGGGTGAATCATACGGCGTAAGTCTTAGTTACATAGACTTCGTTTTCGGGATAACCAAGTAATGTATCTTTCCAGGGTCGTTATATCCCAGTCTTTGCAGCTGAAGTGTACGATCAGAATGCCAAGCTGGTCGCGGCCGGATTGACACCGATTAATTTGCAGTCCGTTCTGATCGGTATGTCGAAATTCCCCCGTCAATACGTTTGACTAACGCTTGCGGTCAGGAAACGGCCTCACCGATTACTTTACCATGATACCGTCATACATCGACATGCGGTGCACGGCTGCCTCGGTGTTTCCGATTGCGAGTATCAGGTGAGTTGAATAAAATCTTGCGCAAGATCTGCGCTTATGGATGCTACAGTTCATGTCTGCGGATGAAGGAAGCTGTGAGTGTCCTCGTGCTTATAGGGACCACTTGTTGATGTTTGATATAGCTCCCCCTGTGCCAGAAATGGACACTTGAGTCATGTATCAACCAGTACGATACGTTGAGTTGCGGCGCAGCTCGTGACTTTTGTGAAAGCGAACTTTCTCAACCATTTTTCACCTCTGGTATACTCGAAATCTGGATCACATTGATTGATCCTGATTGGTGCCTACAGGGACAAACCCATACGACATCAGCAAGATATGCGAGGGTGACCCTGACAGCCTCTGTTACCCCATTACTAAGTAAGGAATTATGTTGCCTGCCTGATGTGCTGTCATGACCAGGTTTCAGAAACATAGGAAAATATCTTGACCTTCCTTCTACTCGCGCGCTGCTCGGTGTTGACCCATCCATCACCTCAAACTTCAGCTCCTGCAATTATGCTGTCTTGGGTGCGTTTAGCAGCGCTCAGGACAGCTACCACCAGACGTATACCCACATTTCTGAACTCCTCGAGCGTGGCGTACGTGCACTCATATATGTCGGGACATACGACTGGATCTGTAATTGGATCGGCAACGAGCGTTGGACACTCAAGATGCCCTGGACTGGACAGGAGGCATTTGTAAGCCAACCATTGCGAGAATGGCAGATCGGTGGACAGGTCGTTGGTAAGACCAGGAGCGCTAATGGACTAACGTTTGCCACCGTTGAGGGGGCTGGACATATGGTGGGTCTATGGTTGCTGGTTGGGCTGTCATGCTCACGAGGGGTCAGGTTCCGTATGATAAGCCCAAGGAGGCACTGGCGCTCTTACAGAAGTGGTTGGCACAGCAGGAGCTTTGAGGCCCATGCCATTGCCCCGCGGCACATCCAAGTAGTCACGGCTGCAGTTACCCGGAACTTTGACCTGGCGTGAGGCTCCACGGAACCCAGCTGGAATGGAAATGTGCAATATCCATCAGATCTGTGTCGCTATGCGGAATTATCTTTTATTATTTGATCCTGAGCAAGGAGTAAAGGTCTCGTCACTTGGAAGCAGGCCGTCGCGTGATCAGAGCGACTGTCGTGAGAATGATGTCTCAGGATATTACTGTAGGTCCGATTACATAGAAGCTGGGACTAACCCACTTGAAGGTTAGTCCCAGACTCGGTTGGCACATGAACTCGACAACAGCTGTAACCGGTACATACATACTCACACATTGATTAGTATGCCGCTCTACCGTATGCACTTCGTCTGAGACCATAAACGTCTCAGCTATTCTGGCCCAGGAGACATCCGAGATGATCCGTGTCATTTACATATAATAGTAGAAACCCATGATGCTAGTAGTGCGGAGCCCGTAACCGCTGCACTGTGTGGAATGCGAGAAGTCGCACGAAAATGAGAAGAGTCTAATCAAACGAATCAAACCCTCTGGAATACAGGCACTGGCAGATACACGAAACTTTATATACAATGGGGGGAATGGCATACGACGCCGCAATATCATGATGATCCGTTTGAACGTTCCGCCGCCGGCCTGAACCTGAGTTAGCAACGTGTGCCTGTTACATACTAGACAGACTAGCCCGACTCGGATGATCTCATCATAGTAACCTCCAGCGTAATTCCCCTAAGTTATGGTCTTTGCTTTCTTCTCCTCACGTTCTCAGCCTTACTTTCTCCTCCTGCTGAGTGTCGTCGTGGTCATAGTATTGTTGTTCCAACACGACCCCAGGCATACATTCGGTCCCAAGTCTAGGGCCTTCACTGGCATATCCTCTTCAGATCACGCACTTGAAGTTAAAGGTACCCGATGTTTGGGATTGGCAGGAACTCGAGATCTAGGCCAGGAACGATACCTGTCCGAGGAACGGCCCATCATTGAATAACGGCCGATGAGCGCCCCGCCATCGACAGGTTCTCCTTTACAAAGACAGTTCTCGTTACAATGCATGGTGTAAACATTGCCAACTTGAAGGACAAGAGGAGGATCGCACGGCGAAAGGGACGACTTCCCAAACCCATTCGGATGAAGTGAATTGTCCGGGCTTAAGAGGGACCCGATTTGGACCTGATGGGCGTAGAACGGGGGAGAAGCCATGTAAAATGTTCCATAATTTTATGGCGTATTCCCTTGGTACCTACCCCATTGACAGCTGCTAGGCTCGGTCACGTAAATAACTGACCAGAGAGACCAACTATTCGAGGACTCTGCGATCAGAAGGGAATAAAAAGGGGGCGAGCGGGCCCGGGCAGGTTTCTCCCCATCTTCACTCTCAAATATGTTTCTCAGCTCATTCAGTCTACTGTCGCTGGTCATTCTTGGCCACGCGTCGTCGCAGTCAGTGTTGGGTTCGAAACATCCTGCGAACATCTACGCCCAATCTCCGTATGCTGCGCCGTACGACGATGGATTGTTTACACCAGTGGAGGACTTGAGTGCTCTCTCAACCGACAGTTTCACCACCCTTGGCCACCCATTCTTCCCCAATTACAGCGTCAGGATAAAGAAGACGGTGTTTGACTGCGATACGAAATCGACGTCGGTCCACCTCTCTCGTGTCATTTTCCAAGCTCAGTGCCGTCTACTAGTGCTTACACAGGTTACATCGACAATCAAGCGAGACACCTCTTCTTCTACTTCTTTGAGAGCCGCAACAATCCTTCTACGGACGATGTCATCCTCTGGATAAATGGTGGCAAGTCCCAGTTATCGGCGCGTAACGAGGCTGTTGCATAACAATTCTGACACAGGTCCTGGTTGCGTTTCCAGCATGGGTCTGTTCATGGAAAATGGCCCATGCACAATTCCGCAAAAGGGCAACCCGCTTTACAACAAGTATTCGTGGACTACCAACGCAAACATGTTCTGGGTTGATCAGCCCGTCGGTGTTGGTTTTTCGTACGCTGGTTACGACGAATCCGTTGTATGTAGCATGTTTGATCGTCACAAACGCCCTGCGTACCTAACCACTTGACAGAGCACGACCGAGGAGGCTGCCAAAGACATTGCCACATTCGTGACCATCTTCTTCCAACACTTTACGCAGTTCCAGGGCCGTGCTTTCCATATGGCGGGTGAATCATACGCTGTAAGTCTTGGTTACACAGGCTTCGTTTTCGGGGGAACCAAACAACACGTCTTTCCAGGGCCATTATCTCCCTATTTTTGCATCCCTGATCCATGATCAGAATGCTCAGCTGGCCGCGGCCGAATTGGTACCCATTAATTTGGCGTCCGTTATGATCGGTATGTCGACATTTCACCTTTAGGGTGACTAACCAACACTCGTGCTAGGAAATGGTATAGTTGATTACTTCACGTTGTACCCAACATACATCGACATCCAGTGTACAAACGCCTCCGTATCACCTCCGGTTTCGGACATCAGGTAAGTTAAGCAAATTCCTATGTGGATCGGCGGTTTAAGCATCAAAAAGCACATGCCTCCAGATGAAGAAAGCTGTGAGAGCCCTCGTGCTTGTAGAGTTCCACTCACTGATGATGAGTATAGGTGCCTCTATGCCAGAAATGGACTCTTGAATCGTGTATCCATCAATTTGATGCCATGAGATGTAGTGCAGCTCGTAGCTTTTGTGACCAAGAGCTTTCTGATCCGTTTACAAATTCTGGTATGGCCCGCCGAAATGTGGACCTCGCTGACAGACCGCTGATCGTTAATTGCCAGGACTGAACCCATACGACATTACCACGAAGTGCGAGGGCGACCCAAGCGTCCACTGCTACCCCGTTATGCAGTAAGGAATCACCCCGATGCACCACGAAATTGTAATGACCACATTTCAGACACATGATTGATTGGCTTTCCCTTAACTCCACTCGCAGGCTGCTCGGTGTGGACCCAGCTGTCCCTACGAGTTTTGTTGCCTGCAATGACACTGTTGGTAACGCATTTGCCGCAACATTGGACGAATTCCACGAAACGTATACCCATATCTCTCAACTCCTCGAGCGTGGCGTACGCGTGCTAGTCTACGCTGGAACGTACGACTGGATCTGTAATTGGATTAGTAACGAGGTTTGGACGCTCAAGATGCCTTGGAGTGGACAAGACACTTTTGTGAAACAACCACTGACAGATTGGCTGATCAATGGGCATGTCGTTGGTAAGACAAGGAGCGCGAATGGATTGACTTTTGCTACCGTCGATAGAGCGGGACATATGGTGGGTCCATCGTTTCGGGTCGGGACACCGTGCTCACAAGAGGTCAGGTTCCGTTTGATAAGCCCGCGGAAGCGCTAGTCCTCGTACAGAAGTGGCTGGAAAATACACCACTCTGAAACATCGAAATGAAATTGTGCGGAATTTTTTGGAAAGTGCTATACTATCGATCTGCCCATGTGCTGATATGTGAAATGAATTTTGCTTGTGCGTCATCTTCCTAGGAAGTAAGGGTCGACGACGAAACCTAAACGCGTTTTCACTAGGTGCGCATTGTGTGATGGATGATATCCAGATCGAATGGTGGACAATGCGTACACATCGAGGTCGAGAAGTGCTCGTCTGCCGTCGAGAGATGGACATGACAATTGAAATATTGATCGACGAAACAATGCGATGGCCTAGAGCGGAATTTTCAGTCGAGGACGACGAGCTTGACTATTGATCAAGTTGTGTGGAATCCTGTCGACGAGAGTAAATTATTTGAGAGGCTGCCAGTATCGTCTATAGACAGCATTCAAGTTGTATGGGTTCTCGGTGAATAGGTTGATTCGGCCGCTGACAGCCTGAAGAGGCTCGCATGGGGTAAAACCCTAGACAACCCAACGAGATCGACCAGGCTTGATGTTGGCACGATGGTGAGATCCACTTGCACTGTACTAATCACTATTGGCGTTCACGACTTCAAACGTTCACACCTAAATTTTCCCATAGGCCCAAATTTCCCAAAATAAGGGTAAAGGCCGACGGCCAGACACAACTTGAACTCACTCGTTCTACAATACAACCTGCCAAGTGTAAGAGATTCAGAGAAAGCTTTATAAATTTTTATTGTAAAGAAGATCGCCCAAGGAATCTTCAAATACTAAGTAGATCCTGAGGCCTAGCTGCTTAGTTCACCATGGAATTTCGGAAATCCGTCTGGTATTAGCTTTGTTCGTACGTCCGAGCAATACATTTGCGGGGGGGAATCAAATGTTACCCTTGGAATTGAGTACCGGAAAGTGGTTCCTATCACTGTCCAGACTCCAAAGTGCTTGTTCTCGCTCGGAGTTCAGCTAATGAATACCAATTGTTTCTGCAATACATATATCGTATATCAAAGATGATCGATTGATCGATTGATCGATGGCCGGTACCCTCGGTGTATTTACATCCGTATGCATCGGCCCGGTGAGATGCTGTGGTTAGTAAAAAATAAAAATAAACTAAGCAGAGATTTAGCGAGCGCAGGCCGTAACGATACCACCTGCCACTGGTATCCACTCACTTTTTGGCACTCCACTAAATGCACAACATTTCACCATTTTATTATACACATCCTAGTTCCCGTACTGGTAGGTAAGAAAAAGAATGTAGTCCGTGAAGTTGAGCTTTGCCACGCCGACTGTCACTCGCCGAGCCTTGTATGCCGAAGTGGAGTTTCATATACTCAACACAGGGTTCCGTCGAGGACAACGAGCTTCTACCAGAGATCCGGAATATGAGACACGGATAGAGCTTGCTGTCAAGGACCTCATTGATGGGATCATCAAAGTGGTTGCAAAGGCCCACAAGGTGAGCAAGTCACCCAAGATCATGAGTGACACACGTTGCATAGGTGCCAGACACTCAGTGACCGTGTAGAAGGCATGCACTAGGCCCGCCATCAAGCCTACAAGGACTCGCGGCTTCTCAATGAGGCTCAAGAGGATGTCGTTAAACGAATGGCTCGTCCAGAATTCGTGCATGGCTACTTTCTTGCATCCTCGTGATATGCATCCGTGTGTCCGAGATCACTGGAAAGTTCACGGGGGCATTGGAAATACCTCAAACGGCACGACAATACCTCGAAGGCATCAAAGCCGCACGATCCTGACCCGAAACGAGAAATCGTGGTCAAGCGAACGAGCCCGGGCCTTCTGGTGGTTCGAGAAAACGCACTACTGCTGCTCCAAGTCATCAGTTGAGTCATCAACGCCAGTGCTGCCACAGTCTTCCGCCTCAATGATGGTACGTTCGTTCCGGGTTTGTCGAACCACCACACGTCAAATTTCCTCTCGTCGTCGAGTGGTCGCATGTTGCACACTCACATTTTACACGTTACATTTGTCCCATAACTCTTGATGAGTCCCCGCGTGCCATATCACCCTACTCACACATTAATTACCCATATGCCTTTAATTGATTACAATCCATCCATACCACACACTTAGTTACTAGGTTACCAGTGCTCATCGTACCAGCACTTGTCTGAGGCCGGAGTTTGAATCCAGCGCTGTGACGATCTGTGACAATTTAATTTGTGACGGTCGAAAGTGATGCCGACTCGGGTTACCTGGCAGAGCGGATCATCGGATGAGATCGATGAGATTCGGATTCAGACGTCAGCGCGTCTAAACAAAAACTGAGAGGCCTCGGCTTTAATGCAAGATACCGGATTGTCTCTCAGTTCTATTGCCACTCTCACTTCCCCGACGAGTAAACTAACTAGAGCTAGGAAATTTGAAAGCAAATCGTAGTGGGTGCTTGTTCGCTGGTGGCGTGCCTGAAGTTATCACGCCAAGCCAGTTTGGCAGGAACGGTTTACATGATCCATAGGCGGTGGGGTGGAGCCCCAGCTTTTGGTATCAACCTTGAAGGGACGCTTATCGGAGGGTGTGGGAGAGGGAGATCCACAATAGGGGATAACAGGGGATAACTTGAGAGTCTCGCGGCCACTGCGGGCTTACAGACACCTTTCCGATGAATGCCGTCTGCTGTAACTCCGCAAGTTCCTAGGCGAGGACGGAACGTGTATCATCGATCCTGAGTCCTGAGTCCCGAGTCCCGCCCGTTCTCGTTTTACTATAAAACTGATGCTCGTTCAATCCGGTTGCCACCAAGTTTGACACTCGCCCCCGCGTGCTGACGTAAAATTGTCATTATTTGACGAGCCCCTGCGCCGGTGTTGGACTACGACTTTCCGTTCTTTCACTACTGCGACGACCGGACTGGGTGGACAACCAGCAAATCGTCCACGACGGTCACGACTCATCTTTAGCACGTAAAACTTGGCTCTCCGGGGCTTCTTGCCGACGTCATGTTGTTTCACCCGGTGAGCCTTAATGAGCCTCCCGCACCACCTGCAACTTGCTTATCGTCGAGTAGCTTAGTCCAACAATCCCTCACATTGCTTATGCATGTTTGGGTGGTTTCGTTGTATTGGTCAGTTCATCTACACGTCTTCTTTCAGTTCGGCCCGAAATGAATGTTCATTACACCTAGTTTGGCATGTTTTCGCTATTTATTCGTGAAAAGGTCTGTCTTGGCCAATCACCTCCACTACGACGCTGATCGCCACTGCAGCTGTACATAGGCGAAGCCTGTTGGGCCTTTCTCTTTGGTGTTATTATAGGCAAGTACATTCGCTGCTTTCAAATGTTTGGTGTTACCCTGACGGGTCATCGATTACCGCTCAACCCAGGACCCTATGGTGCTGGAGTGTTCGATCCCCGCAGTTGGGCCAATGGGAACGAGGAGACGTCGAATACCATCACTCTCGAGTTTACCCGTGTCGTCCTTGCTATTGGTGTATTTGCCATCGGCGTCGAGCTTCCAAAGGCCTATGTCGCCCGGCATTGGAAAAGCTTGTTCTTTCTGCTCGGTCCTGTGATGACTTGGGTGCGTCGTGTTTATCTCGCCTTCATTTGACTGTTCAACCACCACCAATAGGGGTGGTTTGTATCCGCGGGCTTAATTTACGCATTCATTCCCGGACTCGACTTCCTTTCTAGTCTTGCCGTTGGCGCGTGTTTAACTCCCACTGATCCCATCCTTGCCGCGGCTGTGGTTGGAGGAAAGTACGCAGACAAGCACGTGCCTGCGCATATCCGCCGGCTACTGTCCGCGGAGTGTGGATGTAATGACGGAGCCGCGTATCCCTTCCTTTTCATTGCCCTTTACCTCATCTTGGATTCAACGCCCGGGCGTGCGGTTGAAGACTGGTTTTTGTATCTTTGGCTTTGTCAGTCCTCTTCATCATCATCTTTGGATGTATGCTCATGAAACCATGCAGTCGAGATTGCCTTCAGTGTAGTCTTCGGATCGACCTTGGGCTTCGCATTTCGACATCTCATGAAATTTTGCCAACGTAATGACTTGATTGATCGTCAGTCGTATGTTGCGCAGTACGTCTCGCTCGCGTTTCTTACTATCGGTATCATGACAATACTCGGCTCCGATGACCTCCTCGCTGCTTTTTGCTGCGGGACGGTCTTTGCGTGGGACGGTTTCTTCAACCGACAGACAGAGGAAGCAGTGTTCAGTTCGGTAATAGATTTGCTGTTCAACGTTGCTTCCTTCGTGTACGTAGGTGCATGGATGCCCTTTGATAGCTTCAGCAACGAGACTTTGACACTGAGCGTCGGCCGCCTTGTCCTCACCGCTTTCCTCATCTTGATGCTCAAGCGACTCCCTATCATGATAGCCTTGTACAAATTTATACCCGACGTGAAGACTTTCCGGGAAGCCCTTTTCAGCGGCCATTTTGGACCGGTTGGTATCGGTGAGTCGAGTACGCGTTGCAGTTGTCTGCGGATCACACTGACTCGTCATTGTTTGTCACGTTCAGGGGCCGTGTACATTTCCACTTTTGCAGTTGGATACCTCCCCAAGCCTTCCAATCCACCCGCCAACCAAGCGGAGTTTCTCGCATCTACGATCCAGCCCATCGTTGCTTTCATCGTGCTCTGCAGCGTTGCGATACATGGGCTATCCATCCCGTTCTTCTCTCTCGGACGTCGTGTTCATTCCGTCTCCTCACGAACGTGGTCACGTCACGCATCTGGTCCTCCTGACTGGGCCACTCACACACGACACATTACGCGTGGTGAGGACGTCGTCATCAATCGGGATCATGACGTAAACGCTATGGAAAATGGTCGGGCTGGATTCACAGAGGAAGAAAAGACGATCATGGAGAGCAGACGCACGAGCACCGATCTCAAGGAGCCGCGCGAGGATGGTAGTTCGAAGGCAGAGGATACGTTCAAGGATGACGAGACGGCGAAGGAGCAAACACCTCCCAACGGAACTGAGGCCGTGATGGAATGGAAAGAGGGTTCGGATAAGATCATTGAGCGGCAGACGGAACCCGGAGAAGAGGTGGGTTTGGCTGAATCTCGAACGATTTGCGTGCTGATGTTCCATGCAAGGTTGTCGTCGAAGTCGTCCGTCATGCATATACGCGGGAGGGTTCTCAGGCTCACATGCGAAGCCCTTTGCAGACAGCCCGGTCTCATATTCATCGTTTCTGCCACTCTTCCGAGGGCACTCCGAAGAGTGCAGAACAGGCTGAGGACGGCATCGAACTCGATATTTCCTCTGCCGGAGCTGAGCTGCGAAAAGATACCCCCACCACCTGGGTACCGATCGAAGAAGCCGTTACTGTGACGCAAGCAGAGGGCGAGTTAAACGACGACGAAGGGTGGGCCTCTGAAGGCAGCGAGGACGGTACGATCTCCAGTTCTTCCGCGGCGCGGACGCCGGGCAGGCGGAGGAAGCGTGTCAGATCGAGCAAGGGCAAGGCCCTGGTGAAGCCTGCTGGCGCTGGGCTGAACAAGAAAGGTCGCCGGCGATTGTCCGCAAGCGAGCATGGTCATTTCTCTCCCCATGCCCACTCGCCTTCATCAGACGCGACGCCAACACTGTCTCCGGTGGCGAACGAGCCAGAACGAACCCCAGATACACCCGAGGTTGCCGACCAACGCGGTAGAAGCATACATCATGAGCGGAAGAGCAGCGGCCTCTCATCCCATCCGTCCATTCAACATCGACGGCTTGAGTCGCTCAGACTGTCTCTGCACTCTCGCGACGTGTCTCCCGCCCGTTCCATCCGGTTCGCGGATGAACATCGATCCGGCACGAACACGCCCCGTAACGGATTGCTACAGAACGAATCTTGGTTGCAGAGCAATCAAGTGGATGACCCATTCTCGGACGAAGACGCAGAGTCTGCGAGAGGGAGAGTTACTTTTGAGCTTCCTGGGAAGCATTAATCTGGTTATTGTCGTCCTTTGCAGACTCGTGCTTACTATCCATGTATCACTTGCGCCCCCCATCCCGTCTTCACATCATTCCATGCATGATATTCCCTGATGACCCACTGTGTCCATAGAGTTCCATGCGCTCATCGAAAAAAAATATTTTTGGCGTACCGATATCGACCACCCCTAACCCTCTATCCCATGCTCTCTCGTCTTTGTATCTCCTCACTTGCATAGGGTCCTTACTCCTTAGATTGTAGTCATAAAAGACCTCTACCTTGACCCGTTTCCATGATTGATGTCGTCCACCAGGACGAGCTGCCCAACACCTTGATCGGGTGAACGACAAGATCTTCTCAAGCACGTTCCTCGCACCTCTCCGCTCGAGTAAGTCAAACACGAGCGCCGCAAAACGGCTTGCACGGGTCGGTCTGCCTATGCAATTTCAAACGGAATGGAGACGCCGTCGATGTGATCCGCGGCGGTACGGAGGCCAGACGTGAACCCGTCTTCGCGGAAGCCATACCCAAGCCATGCGCCTGCATACAGGGTTACCCTGCGGCCTGAATCTTGCCCATTTCCCTCATCGATACGAGCCTACGGGAGCAAAGAAAATATGAAATACACAAGCGCGAAGAGGAGGATCGAAAGGTAATGAAAGGTGTGGTGATGCGAATCAAAAGTGACGGCGTTTTGCCTTGTGCATTTGGATCATAATGGGCATTCGGAAATGGGGCTTACCTCCGTGTTCAACACAGGGTGGTCATACTGGAAACGCGCTGTAACGGTGCCGCTAGTAGGTTCCGCGGGTAGATTCAGGGTCACGGGGACAGGTCCGTACTACTTGCTCGCAGGCAGATACTGCAAGAGGTTCACGATCGAACGTGGGTCGTTTGCTCGCGGTGGATGGTACGAGACCCATACATGTCCTGCATGAGGTTTCAGCAGCCGGCGATATAGCCCATAGAGGAGACTCACAATGTCACTTTGTTCACGTTAGCTTTGTACACGCCCTCTCATCCGACTGTCAAATAGTTCCACGACGACCAAGCGGATTGGCTTCGTGGCATGAACTATTTAACCCAAGGTCTTTTCTTCCTCTTCGGTCATCCCAGACCCTGCCTTGAGTAACGCAAGGGTCGTATCCGAATGGCAGGCCATAATCACACGATCAAACGTTCAACGAGCGTCCGTCTGCGGTCGTGACGTGGAAGGTGCCGTCAGGAGCATTTCCAACGGATACAATTGGCGTCAACAAGCGCAACTGGCCCTTTGGGAGCTTCTCCAAGATGGCGTTGACATAGTGATGACTGGAATGACAATCATGATCTTCACGTTCCTTGATGTTTGTGCGAAGGAACCACAGACGATGCTGCGTACCTTCCACCCTTGAATGTCAACCAGCTTTCCCATGATCCGGAGTAGATGATGGTTGCTTATAAACCTTACACGAGTATGCGGACTTAACGGATGGGAACCCGGACATAGAAAGGGATGTACCAGTGTTTGAGCCGCAAGCTCCAGCAGACACTTGTCAGGAGGTGTACTCCAAATGGCAGTCATTAGCTGGGGGGACCAATTAGGTGTGGTACCTCAGATCGGAACGAAATGCTTACAATCAGATAGTCGTCACGAAAAGCATCCGAGTATACCTCTCTCTCTCGATACTCTGCGATGGAACTATCCTCGAGGTAATTATCCTTGTCGACCACAAGCTCTCGAGCGCATGCATTGAACCGCAGGATCTCATAGGGTAACACGCTTGGGTCTAGCAGACGTGAGGGTTGACAAAATACCCTCACTAGGCTATTACCTGCCCACTCAGACACACCGTAGCCTCTAGACAAGCTGAATGTCATCTCTGTCGGGAGAATGGTGATAACGGCTTAGAAAACGAAGGAAATTTGGATACGTACTAGTTGGGTTAAAAACGACCTGGTTCCAAGTAAGATGGATGCTCCTACCCACTCAGGTCATGACTTACGAAGCCACTGAAGAAAAGTCATTTCAGTTCGAAAAACAAGCTGTGTGGTTTTCGGTCTTACGTGTCCACGCCGCCAACCGCACCGCCAGCACGGTCATCGGCTTCGAATAAACGAGCTTCATGGTCACCGTGTTTGTTCAAAGGCTAGGATTGCAACTTGTGAGCAGATGACTTGGACTTTACTGAAGCGTGAATTATATGAGCATCACCCTGCCCACGTCGCCGCAAGTCCACTGGCAGAAACGCCAGAGCCAACAACGACGATTTCCATGGGTAATACTATCAGATTGGTCGTGCTGGAGAGAGTTCGTGCAAGAGGGCTCGGAGCAGTTTTTGAGTTTTGAAGGCCAGAAGAATCCAAGTATAGGAATGGCTATTTCATGAACCGATTGAGCACTCGAGGTGATCACTGAGCACAGCACAAGACTCATCAGGTTTGGATATTGGACAACCTCTAAGATATGAGTACATTTCCTCCGTCCTTTACCCCCTACCTGCCGCTGACCAACTCGGGTTATTCAACTCGATACCTCCGACACCGCCTTCATAGGAGCCATCGATCGTCAATTCCAAGGCTGGTGAAATTTTGGTGGATTCCATGGCCCATAAAGCCACGGCAACGGTGCTGGTGAATCGTCAAGACGGGACAAGGGCTAAGTAAACACATCGACGCACTTGACACCATTGTAGTTAAGAATACCTTGCTGTACGGGGAATTTGTACTGCGGCCTAAATGTGTCTTCATGTCAATCAACCACTCAGTTATCAATATCTTAAGTGTACGTGCCCGAGGTTTGCTACTCTCTTTCCCATCATCCACCCATTCACGTATAGCTGGGCACGGTAAGGCTGGAAAGACTGATCAAAGGTAAAAAACATGGGAACATCAAGCTCCTCCGAGATCTTGAGGCCAAATGTTGTCACGAAAAATCCCACTCCTGCAGTAGCGTTGGGAAGACCTTCAGAAAGGTCCCTCGCCTCCCATGACGAAGTATCATATCCTGGAAGATGCCAGCCCAACCGCTCGCCGTACAGACCACCTTCATTGAGAACACCTCTGACCTTGTCCGGGTAGCTGGTCCAGATGTCATAAATGAATTCCAAGCGTGCTTGAATATGAAACGAACTTTGAATAACCTCCGACTTTGCCTTGTACTTTCCACTCGCCAAAGTCGCCGGTGTTGAGCATAAACCCACGAACTCCTCGAGGTGACTTCTCTTCATCAACAACGACCGCTGGAACATTCCGTCAGCTAATCGAGGTAGGTAACGGACAGTGGCAAACTGACCTCCGTTCTCGTTCAGGCCCATGTTGTCCTAGTCAAGTTGTGAACGCGTTATAAACTATAAGATGCTACTAACCTGAAGAATGGTGATGACATTGTCCTGATTGTAAAGTAGGGAGCCAGGTGGGAAGTAAAACTTATCGTCTGTCTCTTCCAAGATGTTTCGGTTGTTGGTCGAACTTGACAGGTTCATTGTCAGTGCATCATCACAAGAGATGATGTAACCTACTTTCCATATGAAGTGTTCAAAAAGACATTGTTCACCCAAACACCCGCAGCGAAAGCTGATTAGTAGGCATTCATGAAAGCCATCTTCGGTCTGAGAAAATCTGGGACGAACCTTCGCCGCCGTTGATCGAGAGGTTAACCGACATCGTATCCTCAGTGGCAGTAAAGTGTCCACGCCAAAGGACAATGTTCTCACAACTATTGCATTCGTTGAGTCGGTGAACAATGATAGGAATAGTGGTCACATACTACTCATAATCACAACCATATAGAACACGTCCGTCACCATAGTAAGGTTTGAAGGGTATGTTGGTTTCGGTGTGGTTTGAAATCGTCCAGTTTGCGTCCGAGAAGTTGGATTCAATTTCCGGGAGGCTATTCGCATACCTCCAGTTTGTCAACCGAGGGGCGACAGTTCCTGTTGCGGAAAGGGATGGGGATATCTGAGCGGAGAATCCGCCCTGTTGCGTGACAGTAGCAGCCCCGGCGAAATCTGCAGAAACGGGTATTCCATTCCAGGTCACGGCACGTACAGTGTCTGGCGCAATCACGATCAACCTCACGCCCTCGTACAGGTCACCGCGAATGGCAAGGGTTGAGCCTGAAATTGTCGCATTCCGTACAAGGTAAGGCCCTCCTATTAAGACGGAAGTATTGGTGCCATATTGCCAGTAATTTGCGAAATCATCCGATGGATTCGTAGGGATTTCCGGGGACCAGAACGTGCCTGCTGTGCTGGCGTCACTGTAGAGAACCAATTGCTCACTTGAATCCCAGACGGTTACAAGACCTTCTATCCCCGACAAGAAGGCCACAGTTGAGACACCGTTGATCGAAGCATAGGAAATGCTGGTACTCTGGACCTTCAGGCGTGGCACTCCCGTGAGGCGAAGAGCAATCTCGTGCTCCTGACTGGGGTCGCCATACAAGAACAGGACGTCTCTATTACCAATCTGGCCCGCGTAGAGGACCTGTGCTGTGGAGTAAAGGACTTTGGACGAGCCGAAGGAATAATCGGTGACAACGACTTTGGATTGCCGACCATTGAGAGTGATCGCCGAAACAACTCTTGGAATTTGGAATGAGCCAGCTGATGTGGTCACGTTCAGCTTGAAATTTGTCGTTGCCCTGCACGTAGTTCCCCTGTCAGCAATGTTCAACAACACATGATCGTGCTCACGTCGAGGTGGAATCATTTTGTCTTGCGATGAAGAACGACGTACTTGTGTCAGGATTGGTCAATAAGGTGACGAACGCGGAGTCATTTGTCACCGTGACAGCAGCGCTGGTACTGTCACCGACGTAATCAGTTTTGTAAAACTCTGGGGAACTGCGGAGGAAAAGGCCTTCTCGTTTAAGCTCGGGATACTTGTCGGTCAGCTCTCGATTCTCGGCAATTGCACTTCCGTAGTCATAGGATGCTGGGTGGCCTGTTACGCGCAAACAAGAGAATTATCCACGAACACTTACTGTAAACGCCGGGGAAAGGTAAACCACCCCATGAGGTACCCCTGCGAGGTCCTAGTAAGCGCCATCCAAGTGGAAGAATGTATTCTTACCCATAGAGCATGTAGTAGTTAATCAGCTTGGCATTCGCTGCCCAAAGGTTGAGATTGAAGACATTCTCAAAGTTAGGGCCAGTGAGCACACGGCACTGATCGTAGCCTGCAGTGCCATATCAGTTCTTTCCTGGTAAACAGACCGACGGGTGTACCTGGCGCCGTGGGACCCCACGCATCGTAAGCACCAGCCTGGAACTAAATCACGGTTACTAAGCTATGAAAATGATGTGGATGCAAAACCAACTTCGGGAAAATACCACGGTTGACCAGGATTCACACCTGAAAACCATGAGAACAAACTCAGAACAAGGTGGAAGAATTCTTGACATACTCTCGTGGTAACTATAGTAAGTGGAGTCCACGGGATTCCATACTGTGGGGTTGGAACAATCAAATCCTTGCGGGTAGGCATCAAGACTATCAATGCAAACAAGTGGTCAACGGTTTGCCTTGAGCAGAGGGCCAGAAAATACCCATAAATATCGACGGCACCCTGTAAAATAGAGATTAGAGAGCAAATCGCTGAAAGAAAACTGTTCCCACAGTCCCGTTTATCCAGTTTCTCTTTGCTCCGGGGTCGTTTGCCGTCAAGGGTACGACGATACCAGAGTTGTAGAGGGCGGTTTCAAGGTCTACGAAGTACTCCGCATGCGAGATCGGTGATTGAGAGTATTCATTGTCTGCAGGAAACAAAGGCTGAGTCACCCACAGCGCTCTTCGAGGACAAAACATGGTACGGACCAAGTTGGATTGCTAAAGGCACCAAGTTAAACTTGTTCGAAAAAGGTAAAATAAGGTCTACTTACCGATAACAGGCCCTCCTTGGCTGATCTGGTATGGTATCGTTTCTGTGATGATTCCCTGGATATAATCTTGCCACGCCGCCTTCCAGTCCGTTGCATTCGTCCTGAGTTCACCAGTCACTTGCGACGTTATCCAGTGTGCGATACCTCCCGCAGTTGTTTCAGCATTGATGTAGGGACCTAACGAAACGTCACAACGCATTCAATACCAGAACAAAGAAGTATTGCCTGGGCGAAGGACAATCCAGATGCCTGTCTGCTTTGCAGCTTCATAAAGCGGCTCTAGAGCACGGTAGTCATTGAAGTCGATTACTCCAGGCGAGGGGTTGATCAACCCCATGTGAGTGTAAACACTGATGGCGTTAAATCCTGCGGCCTTGACCTTTTGAAGAACATCGAGCCATAACCCAGGAACTGGCAAACGGAAAGGGTGAAACTCTCCAGAACTAACAAGTTGCAATAAACGCGATGCACCAAGTATGCAGTTTATGAGTGGACATACTGAATGAAGATGCGTTGTCCCTTTAGTACTAGACTGTACTTGTCCCACAAGACGTCGTTCGTACGTCCGTTCCCAGTGAGCTCCGCAGCTACCATAGGGTTTTCTACGGTTCCCTTTCTAAATGCATCGGCTACGCTGCCAGTGACGGGCAGGAATGCGGTGGACCAGACAGTGGAAGGCCTCAGAGGCGACTGTAGCACAAGGACACATAGTATCACTGAAAACACCGCGGCGAGTACCCATGGAAGACTAGCTCTCTTCCGCATGGCCGCATCGATAGCACCAACTGGGGGTGGTATGCCGTCCTCTTCAATAATTGAGTAGATGCGGTTCTTCGTCATCTTAGCCTGCTCTAAGTTAGCATTTGAATTCATGACGCGCACATTCAACGCAGAAGAGTCGACGTCGCCTGATGTTAGTTAGCCACGCGCAAGGTAAAGAGTGTCAATAGCACAGTTCCGAGTCGGAGGCTAGTCCTCTTCGGCACCGCCGGGTCGTGGGATGCAGGTGGGAGTGGGCAACAGGACTTAGTAGGCGACAGACTACAGTACTTCAAGCGAACGCCGAAATCCTCATTAGCTCGGGCCTTACCTCGTGAAGTCTCAGCTTGAAGATCCTCTCCCGACTCTGCCAATCTAGCGATGTCAGACTCCTGATATATATGCTGATTCTGGAGTAATGGCGTTTCAAGTATTTGAGCCGAGGCTTGTCGCTGGAGGCATTCATACTAGAGGTTGGTGTCGCCTGATGTTATTAGTGTGCAACTTGAAGGTGTCCGAGCTGGGGCCCGCCATTGGTAAGTTCTAACCTGAGGGCAGTTCGCTCCCGGCGGACGTGTGGAATGCAACTAGGTGGAGGGTACGAATCCTTATTAGCACCTGTTAAATCATCGCCAAGGGCCGGGCTTCGGTCGATGATAATTATCAGGTCAAGTATTGGTGGAGTGGCCGATATGTGACTCTCAGAACGAGTACAGTACTATCTTCTGATCCCGAATCTCAGGCTTTTGATCTCGAAGTATTGGGTCTGGCTTAGGGAGATTAGGAGTGACCAGACTCGGAACCAAGCGAGTTGCTGCGAGTGGCAAAGAGTCGACAAATGCGACGAAATTTTACTGTAGTAGCTCTACTTGCATGCACGGTTGTGGCCAAAGTTGTTGTACAGGTGAATTCGAACGAACGACATCCAACCAAAGACAGATAATGCTAATACTCATACAGATTAACTCACCCCAGACTAACCAGATTCGATGGTTCTACACCTAGAAATTGATGGTAACGCAGAACGAAAGGAGAGTGAGATTTACGTGGATATGAGGCGATGCGACTGATAGCGCGGGAAACTCAACAGATCGGAATGGCATGCACGAATAAATGGATGAAGGAGTGTGAGATTCGAGGGATATTTAGGCAATTAGGGGTAATGTTCAAAGGTTTACCACCCAACGGTGTAATATGGTCTGTGTCGATCCTGCGTGAGATTGATGTTAGGGTTGGTAGGCCGTCCGAACGTAATCAGGTGATCTGCGTACCGCCCAGTCATCGTCGAAACCTGGGGCGGGAACACCATTCTATTGTTGTAGGGGTCAATCACGAGAGGTAAGGACTGTCGACGATTTACAAACCTCTTCTTCCCCGCGGGATTCCACATCCAGGCCGTCTCTTTTAATTGAAGGGCTTTGCAACGGGATGCTGGGAGAGCGGCTTCGTTGAACTGTTTGAACTATCTGGAACGCCGGGGATGTTTTTGGCTCTTCGTCAGTACCCCGCCCCCGCATAATTTGGCGTGTGTTGAGTCTGGGTATTTGTGAGCCCTTCACGTCCCATGAGCTAGATAGAAACGTACGCCGCAACGAATGATACTGCATATACTGAATAACGAGTCAATTCAATGCTCTGGATTAAACAAGTATCCCCTTACGTTTGCTCAAAACAAAGTAACAACCCACGAAGATGAAATTCATCGGCATAAAGTTGAACTATTAGGGGATTAGATGTGAGCGATCCCCACAACGGTGCAGATCATACGATGATTAAAGTGGTGAAGCTCATTGCACTAGACAACGGCGTTAACCAGCAGGAAATCAATCTTGTCTAGGTCCAACAGTACCTTGTCAGTACACCGGTGTTGACTGCGTAAAGCGTTAAACATCTAATGATGGAGTCGCTCCTTCGGATACGTTATCAGAAACTAGTAAAAAGCACACCAGGCATCTGGAAACGTACTGTGCATAGTACAACCGCATGCTTTGCAAGTAATAACAAAGGGAAATGGCTATGCCTAAGTCATTCAGAACGCCAATACCGAGCGCGACGATCCCCACGACCTGAAGCAAGAACACCGAGTCAGGAATGAGAGGGTTCTCGCATGAAAATAAACCAACTGACTCGTAGGTTTAAAAGATCAGGCAGTGCAGGAAGCGCATGACTAAAAGGAAGGTGTGCATATTCAGCTCGAATGCTACACTGGAAAACGCGAGAAACTTGATACCTTTGCACTGTGAACACTATCAAATATGTTAGCGTTCAAAAACAATCCTGTAAGGGTGAAGACTTACCGACGGCGAGTCCTGGGATACAGTTAAGGAACAATAGCAAGATTTATCCAGGTTAGATACGGGGTCTGTAACCATGACGACGAATCCTCACCCAGTTGTCCAAAGAGCAGAAGCAACTTGCCAGGAGGATCAGAAACACATATGATGGGATATCGCGCATGGGAGTTGACTCACCAGAAACGCCGTCAACCACACGTTCCCATAGCTAACTGAGAAAGGCAAGTCATTATATGTAAAGATTTCGTCGCGAAGGAACGGAAATCTCACATCGCCACACCCGCAGTGTGAAGAAACTATCCGACAATTGGAGTTAAATATAGAAAATGAGTATCGGAAAAGATATACATACAACTTCACAACAGATCCAACCACCGCCTAGAGAGTAAGGTGCATTCTCAGACATTTAAAATCAGTGATGGAAGCGACATACTCACCCCTACGAGAAGCTGGAACTGGAAGGGGCCGCATTATCGAATTGAGATCACAGACCAGCATCAATAAAGTGTACGCACGACGAGAGACCTGCGTTCTTGTCAATAACAAAAGAAAAAGAAAAAACTAGACGCACCAAACTGGTTTGCCAAAGAGCGCAGCCATGTTCATGAAATTTCTACATTGAAATTAGATTATCAGTAACCAACGGCAATAGAAACACACGTTATCGAGTAGTAGTACACGCAATGGCCAATGAAAGCTTGGTGCACTGTCTCCAGTAGCCTGAAGAAAAACTACATGACGAACTCTGCGAGTATTGAAGGAGTACAAACAGTAGTAATGCGACCTAGGTGCGGTTGGACATGAAACCCGTGCGACCTTACACGCCTGGAGAAGAACTCACAATTACTTTATACCCAACTTTATCCAAAGGATATCGACGATAATAATTGTACGCCTGGACGAACAGCATGCCATAAACCCTGTTGAATTATCAGCGTAACCATCTTGTGAACATGGACAGTACTCACACTGTAGACACACTGAAGCCAACGAACAAGGCACCGAGCGTGTTGTCGAAACTGGGAAGGCTAGCCATTGCTTGTGCCAGAAAACCGAGAAACAGACTAAAGAAAGGGAAGCATGGGTTATGGCAGATTACACGGTTATTTAATGATCAGTTGGAGAAGCCGCTGATGGCTGGAATCAATGTTGACCCGAGAAGGCTGTGGGCGACGAGTAATTGTATTGCATGAGTGGTGCCCGTAAGAATACTGTGCAACAACAACAACAGGCAATACCTCCCGATTCCGGTGGTCGCGTGGACAAGCGGAAATGTGAACGTACGAGGAACTTAAAAAGGAGAACTTCGTCAGAAATTAAGCCATGTCTAGAGCATGAAATTAACGTTACATTCGCCCATGTTACCTTCTCCAAGCTAAAACTGATAAAACTGTCAATGAGACTTCACAAAGTAGGAACCATAATTGATCATGAAGGTGTGAACAGCGGCACTTTTACGAGTCCTCGCCGGTATGAAGAACTTCTGGCAGGCACCCTGACCATCCGTTCCAATCTGAAACGCGCGCCGGAATAACCGGATCATCATTAGGTACCCGTGCCGCGAATCGAGGGCACTCGGAGTGCTCTGATTATGCTACTAGTAGCGTAACGAGGCTCTGCGCCTGTGGCGGATCCGAGTACTATCATGAACTCTTAGCGATGGCGGCTTGACCGGGTGTGCGTTGACGCGGAAGTTGGTTGTTGACAAGCTCCGGTGGTTGACTGACAGCGGATTGAGATAGTGCGTCGGAACTTGTAGACTCGGAACAACACTCGGGAAATGCCGATAGTGGGGCCTCGCCAACGAGGACCTAAGGTGGCGGATTCATCAAGGCCGTGCCAATGCACTGAGCAAGGTACATACTTTGAACATGAAAAATGGTGCAAGAACTCCTCGATATAGCCCTGCAAACATTGAGAGTCTCTAAAAGTGCTATTCTGCAAGCAAGCCTGAGCACCAACGAGGTGAGAATAGTTTCGTGACCAGGACACAATTTGACTCCGTTGAATTCGGAATTCGGCCGCGTCCGTGGTGACGCGTCTGATTCGAGACTACGAAGATCCAACCACGGTCCACGGGTAATTGGTGGATAGCGGAGTCCCATCATTCTTCAATTTGAGGGGAGTACATACAATATAACCCGCCATGGCAGGTGGCCCATCCCTTCTCAGTAGTGCATCATTTCGTGTAGCAAGCTGTAGCAAAGCCGCCACAGAAATGGAAACAAGTGACCTGGACCTCCGTGTGCTAAAATGCACTGGCATCTCCAGGGCATATTGTAAGCAGAAAACCTTGTTTTCCGTATCTGTCACCTGGTAAGAGACATCATGGGGGTAAGATTTGGCGGTAGATCGACACTCTCCTACAGGTACATACACGGAGCTCAGGCCGTATATAGGCGTATGTATATGCTCAGACAAAACTAGAGACAAGGACGTATCCTGATAACCTCCTCGATGGATCCCGCTCATCCTGGCTCAGCTTTTACAGTCGCATGTACAATCGAACGTTTTGCACTACTTGTACCCGGTTCCGAGTCCGTCAAGACGTCCTTGCCGAAGTCAAGTTGGATACCAAGCCGCGACAGGCACAACGCTGTGGATTCTCTCGCCTGAGGACTGCAGCTCATCGCAGTTCGCGCAACGTTAGGAACAGCCCTGGTGTTTGAGGATTGGAGCCGGAGCCCGCGTAATATATGCCCGGGCGTCAGAATGAATGTTAACTTTTTCATCCTCTTTCCCCGATTGGTTTGGGTTAACGGCACAATGGATGTGGCGTCCCGTTTCGCGATTTCAATGGCCGATCGGAGTAGTGTGGAGATAAAGGGTTTTAGGGTGGCTGATAAGAGGGCTGCCGGGGCAAGACATCGTTCTGTGCGTTCCCTATTACTAAGGAATGTGGGATTTTCTTCATAGGGCGCAAAATCAGGGAATGCAGGAAGGCGCAGCTTGGAGGCGACCTTCTGCACAGCGAGAATGAATTGTGGAGAATTGAGCGTCACCAGGTCGCTTGGGATATGATGGCAAGGGGGTAAAAACTGCTTCAATGCTTCATTGGGAAAGGGACTTGTTGATGATAATGGAGGACCCCGTACTGCTTGCTCGAGACCATCATCTGGCCATGTGAGAACTTTGGTCAATTTAGTAAGAGGGAGACTCGTTCCATATCGTTGTTCCGCTGTCGGAACTACAGCACATGTCCAATTGACCGTACCCTCCTCGCTCTTGATGTCGTATCCAGGGTGCAAGCGCTTTTTGATACCACATGTTGGGCAGGATTCCTCGCCCAGAATCGGTGTCCCATCCTTCTCCCTCCCTTTTTTCTTCGGCTCAGGAAGTGGTTCTGCAGTAGCATGTGACGGGCGAGGAAAGTGTGATGCATCCTCGAGAAACATATATACGTCACCGACTGTCAGCGTGGTTCGTTGGGATGGTGGAACTGAAGCCATATGGTCAACGTAAAGCGCATGCAGTTTGCGAGCACGAGCCCACTTCAGTTTGGTTTTAACATGGGTGGTTCATAGCAGTAATTGTGGCCACGCACCTCGATAGCTTTTCGTCTCCCAGGTACGAGGGCGAGCAAGTGTGTGGGACTAGCGACCAACTTATACGGGACTTGGCTAGTCGTTCTTGGCTTGACGTCTGAGTACCTTAATTAATATAGGCAACGCATCCAACAAAAGGAAATGCACCTTTCATGGTCATCGGTGCCCTCGGAAGGAGACTTCGTAGGACCTGTTCATAATCTAAGACATAACACGTATTTCAACATGTTTCTATACTTGAGAAACATGATGGCACTCACATTCTTCCCTGATCGTCGGAGTGTCTCCACGCTCTGGGTCGGTCTGCGTTGTATTGTGCAGGGAAGAGTCGAATGTAAGCTGCCGATCAAGGGACGGTAGCGGAGGAGGGCTCCCATTGGGAACGGGAAGTAATGGTGTATTTCGATCGAGCTCTACGTCCAGTAATTGTTCTAAACCGAAAACAGAGGTGTAAGATCTAGATTGATCAAGCTAGATAAGGTCGGTAGATGCCGCGTTAGGATAAGGTACAGATATGGGATCTGTGATGTGGTTACATACTTCGACCCAATGCTCAACTTCCATTTTTCCGCCGCCAACCCATTCAAAAACGACCTTGGCCATAAAGGGTTCATTTGCAGTACCAACAACCGCAAAAGGTTGCTGCTGGACGGTGAGAAACACGGGTGATACCGTCCTTGGCGGTACGACCGTGACGCAGGTCAGGAACGATGGTAACGGGAGTGACTACTTAGATCAGTATCCAGGCACCACCGAAAAACAAGGAACATACATAAGACGGTGCTGTGACTCCTAGCATCCAACGATACTGATCGGTAATGCCTAACTGGGTACGTAGGTCTGCGTGCATGAGTACTGCGCAGTAATGGGTACCACAAATGGGTTCACCTTCTTTCAAGAATAAACTGCGGTCCTCGAGACGGATGCGCGCCATGATATGGAAGCGGGATGCAGATGTGCCAGCTGGGATGATCGCAGGAATTGAGGCGTTGGATGCATTTATAGCCTCCGCTCCTGGGTTGACGTCGACTAAGAGATCGAGGTCTTCTCGAGCGGTGTTTCTGTGCGGATAGCGCATGCAGAAACCTTTCTTGGGCTGTGCTGGTTCTTCGGAAACAAGTCCGTCCGACCGCGCACTTGTCCCGTCGAGAGTCATAATATCGACGTGCTGATCTTCATCGTAAACGTGGATGCAACGACGTTTGGGAGCACGACCAAGGAATTGTGCAAGGGCAGGAGAGTCTGCATGAAGACCAAGGGTTCGCGATAATAGGGTGCTTGGTGTCACTGAGTGTTCCAAGGGGGAGCCCGACATGACATGCGCCGACGGAGAGGTGGGTAAAACACCTTCGACACCTACCGCTCGTTCGAATAGCCGACGCAGCCCAACAACGCTGCCACCCCAAGGCACCTCTACGCCATCTCTCTCGTACGTCTCCCAGTTCTGAGCGTCCGCAGAAATAGGGACAGCGCAGGCCGTGATGCATGCGTCATGGCTTGCCCATTCGACGCCATGTGCCAATCGTGCATGATTGAGGAGCCCCTGGAGAGTAGTGAATTGTGTTCGACTACAGGTTGGACAGGCAATAATCGCGAACTGACTATCAGACGTGCTGAAAGGCAACTTTATGTACAGATGTTTCTTCTGCTGAGACGGTTTAGGGGTCCGGGAAGAACGTGTTTTTGGCACGCGCTGGAACGCTGGTTGATTTGGTACTGTGGGGGAGAATGAGGGAGATGGACTTCGCTCTTCGGGAAATCCGACGTCGAATATAAATGAAGAGGGTGCTTCCAACGCATCAAGAGCATCGAGTGCAGCATCTTGGAAATCATCCCCGTCCAAAAGTTGATCATGTGGCACTTGAACATTCGACAGTGCGTCCAACATTTGGAGCGTCCATTGGATACGACCTTGAATGGTAGTCGCAAGCCGATCACGAATGGCGACCTCCAGATTGACTTCGTCATTGATATACCGGGAAATGTCAATGTCGAGGATCTGAGAGTCTACGAGCAAGCACGGTTCAGCCTGAGATGAGCGACGATGAGAACGACGCATGTAACCATGATCATCACCTACTGAATCACCAACCAGCTCTTCGTCCGAAAGTGTAAAATCTAGCTTCCTCTTGAGTGGCCCAGACTGCGGAACATCTACATGGTACGGTATTGGCGAATGATACATGCGTACCCATCTACTATACTTGGTGTGAGATTGGGCGTTGGTAGGAGTAACACCTGTAAACAACTCCTGAACCTCCCTGCAGTGACTTCCGAGCGACCGGCAACCTGTTGGTTGAATTCGCGTCAGACGAAGAACGCCAGACTCGTGTACAGCTCAGTAACACCTTGTACATTCGATGACTCTACTAGTATTTGCCTCAAGGATGGGTCCCACTCGCGGTTCAGAACATCCCGGACCGGTTGGCCTGGCCGCTGCCAATCACTGGCGGAATACGTGGCTCGCCATTGGTGAGGCACCCCATTGCCTTTGCAAGTCAACTTGTCAGCGCAATCGCAACTTCAAGGAGACATGCTCTGTCAATGTGAACGAGAAGGTGCACATGAACGGGTCATATATGACATTAAAACACAACCTCATCTAGGGTACCAATTCTCACTTATCGTTCTTGGCGCCGTGGGAGTCACTGAAAAGTAACTATACAGGTAGCTATAGCGAACGAGAGAAGTGCTTGATGAAAAGCTTGTCTGTCTAGGCACCCAAAAGGGTTCGTCCCACTGCCAAATGGCTTACCCAGAACCTGCTTGGTAGACACGGCCCCAAGCAAGCGTTTGGAATCTTCGAGGGATGAGCTGGTAAGTAATAGAAATCGCAAGTCGACACTCACTGGTCATACAGGGACAGGGCACCAGCTGCAGCAATTCCGCGCAGGATGTTCGCACCAGCTCCACCTTTCGCGAGAGATCAGACCCGATACTGCCCAAAAAGTGTTTGGCACATACTGAACAAAGCCCTTGTGCCTTCTTTCGCAACAATTTGCCTGGTCGCGTCGATGAAAGACTTGTATTGAACCTGGCGAGAATGATGTGAGATAGTATCCAGCCCGCTGACAAAGGCAACTCTTACCTTTTCTCCGGACGTCATCATCATACGACGCCGGATCGTGTCCATAGGATAAGACGCAAGTGCAGCACCCTACAAAATCGCTCAACAGATAGCACAACGACATCTGCAAAACCTTCACTGACTGTGGTGCAAGCCCAACCTACGGCGAAAGACGCTAGGAAATTGCCCTGGAGATCCCCGACAAGGAAGGTATCCCTAATGGTATCATAACCTCCAAAGCTAGACGAAAAGGCATGTTTGTCCTAAGCGTGGAAATAAGCGAGGCACGTACTTACTACAGCCCTCGGTAGACGATGATACCGAGGATATTGGGAACAAAACCTCTGTATAGGCCAAGAATTCCGTCCGTGCGGAGTGTCTGTCTATATACGTCTATGATCCCGGCAAACTGACGCTGTCCTCCCTTGGCGGCGCTCTCCCCGTCAGCAGACAACCGTGTCCGAGCACTGATCGCAAAGGTCATGTAAGAATAGATGGACAGAGCAGCAAAGCATATTAGTCAAGGGAATACACAAAGACAGCGGACGACGCCCCGGCGGCGGCACCACTGGCAATATTCCCTATGACAATAGAGTCAACTCCCGATCGCCGAATATCCATCCTTGGGCACTCACCAAAGACCCAAAGCCCATACCCTTCCGACTTTTTGTAGCCAAATCTCCTCTTGAATTCATCCTTGAAGGCGAAGTTCAATGCCTGCGTGGGAAAGTACCTCAAAATATTGGCACCATTGCCCCTCCAAACTAGCACGCTGAGCATGTCGGATTGGTTGAAAGACGTAGTAGCGCACAGCTCAAGAGTCCTTCTTCCGCATAGGTTCTTCTAAAGCAATCCGGCACGCCACGATACGGAGTGCTCAGGCGGCCAGCCGCCATCATAGCTCCCTGATTCTGCATCATCAACTTTACACGCTCGATGGGTGCGGCGGTAGTCTTCGAGATGGCCGCAGCAGTACCCCCCATCATGAAATCGACTGCACGACTTCTTTCAGACAAGGTCGAAGTACAGAGGAAAACATGACTTACCTAGGAAATCATTGGAAGCCAATGTTTTACCCTTTGGGTTATCACAACGGTCATCAGCCATACTTCTTTATATTTGGAGGACCAGCGAGTGGGGATTTGAAAAGATGATGGGACTGGGGAGGACTCGATGACTGGCCTTTTATGCGAATTTACTGTAAGACTCGTAGGAACAACTCGGAAACGAGGAATGCCTTGGGACCTGAAGAGACCGAGATTGAGGAGGGCACATGTACAATGAGACGCAGGTGACACCCGGAAGGCAATGAGTGTTCCTCCGTGCTTGCCCGACGGCGGTTAACACTGCCAATAGGAGACAAGAAACCTGATTAGTGTAGGCACCACCGCATGGTGGTGCCCCAACATGCGCACCATAGTACTGGTTGCTGCCAATGCTAGATCAAAGTGCCTCACCATCGATGCATCATCTCGGGTTCCGCTTGCCAAAACAAGTAAAGTAGTCGAATCATTTTTTCCAGTACACTACAGTTCGTAGTGTATCGGGGACAGCGTTGAAACAAGCAGGAAATTTTGCAAAGGAAATTAAGCACAGATTCAATCATGTAGTAAATTCAGTACAAATGAACCAAGACACACGGTGAAAAAATAAAAATACAAGAAAAACATGTAAAAAGAGACCCATACACGGCGCACTACCCCTTCAGTCTATATGTAGCTCTAGCCCTGAACCACAGGTTGCCTGGTGATGTCTATCACTCGTGTCGTATCGATCCTTTGAGTAGGATCAATCCCATTACTAGTGTTTGAGTTCCCCAAAGAGCTACTGAGCCCACTGGACCCTTGAGGTGCTGCATGAAACTCCGTGAGGGTAGTCGGGAGTGTGTTTATTTGCTCTCGTCGAGCTGTCTCCCTGAGGTTAAAGAAAATGCGTGAAGCAAGAATGCTGTGCATGACCATCTGAGGGCTACGAGATACTGGAGGTCAGCAAGGCAAAGGTTCGACGTCTCCTGAGAAGAGACCCACGAATTGAGTATATCAGAGTATTGGATCTGTGTTTCTTGGATTAAAAGTAACCTTTTAAAACTGGGCGCGAAAAACTCACAGGCGTAGCCAGTGTAACAGTAGCATTGATTACAGAAAATGCTTTTCAAATCATCACAACTATAGAGGATGCAGTATGAATAACACTTACCCAGGATAGCTGCCACGTACATAACCCCATCACGATATAGTGTCGTGATCAATCGACCGGGAGAATTTTGTTGGTTCATCCTCCGGAATGCGATGCAGTTCAAGCCTAGCATACCTGAAAGGGTGGAACGGCTCGGAACACCTGCATCAGATGGGAAACATTGAAAGCTTACCCATCTCGTAGAGTATCAGACAGACGTATTGGATCGCTGTAGCTACTGAACTTTCTACCCCAAGGCAATTGAGAGACTCGTAAACCGCTGTGAAGTAGACTAAGCCAAAATCAATAGATCGATGTATCAGGATGGGACATACTGGTGGTAGGTTGGGAAGCAACGGTCTGTGAGACAACAACGGCGACCAGTATACACACCTTGCAGTAATGTCAACCAGGGTGGTAGAAACGCGTACACAGAAGCACGTACTACTCCAAATATGCACATTCCAATGAGGATTTTCCTGTCACACTTCCAGAATGCGTATGTCCGTACGATAAGCATCACTGTTACTCGAGAGTTGGATTATACTTCCTATTATACCAGGATAACATCTTCTCACCTTCTGAAAGGACAATGCACAGGTAGTACACCGCTGGAAGATGACGTGAAAAGGTGATTGACGTGATGAGCAGATGGCTGACCGTTTGTTGCCATTCCAAGGGGACCACACTAGAACCCCAGGTACATAAACCTGCTGATCGGGCAATGCGAACAGTGGCCTTACATAGCTCGTTTCTGAAGGGGTTAGGACACGAGATGCTTAAAAGGGGAGGTCTTTAGATCCACCAAACACGTCAAAAAGAGTCACGCCGAAAACATACTGGGAATCGCCAAGGCAATTGCAACGAAAGGCAGATAACGCGAACTTGCAAAGTGGATTCTTGCTGCCGTCCACCTCATGCCATACAGCCATTCAACCTTTGTGAAAACGAAGTCTGCGACGAAACTAGACCAAGCAGTATTATTGTTGACTTACCTCTTGTCCGAACGTGAGGCAGTAGTCGAAAGCCTAGAACACAATCAGTCAGTGAAGACATAGAGACGTAGCGGCATTTGGCCTAGTACCAGCAGCGCTGCAGCGGCGACTACGACATCAACCCACAATCGTTTCAGCTGGCGCTTGGACGGACTTCTGGGGTCTCTTACCGATACCGCACTATAGGAATCAAGACCAGGGATCAGATCGATCAGAGATAGTTCCAGTACGGAGAGGAATTTACCTCTGATATCTGCAGATACGATTCCACTGCAACAACAGACATTCCTCCTACATGAAAATGGGACGGAGTAAGAAAGGGTTAAGTTTGGGCCCAAAGTTCACCCCGCGTAGCGAAGCTGTATTGTGACCTTGCATTGATTTGGAGGAAGCGATAACGGTATCAATTAACACTCTTACCAACGTCCCTGACCCCACTGGGCCAATCACACACGTTCACCGGTATACCCGGGTAACTGTTCACAGTCGCGATTGGATTGCGTAGTGAAACCCCGCTATCACCAGTGACTCCGAGAGAGGCTCTTCTCATGATAACTAAGGCGAGTTGTTACCAAGTTTAGTGGGTCCGAAGGAAGTCTCTGGGGGTAGTTAATTAAGTTGCTGGTCCAGTACTACCTACGTGTTCCGAGTCGGAGTACTGGGACTGCCTCCTCCAGTTAATTCCATCCAAATTTGCATACATGCACCCTGGTCCGACTCTGGGAAAGAGATCGTCCTGTCACAGACTCTTAGTTTGAAAGGCTCACTGGATCTGCATCATGCTCAGACACCAATTCGAGGAGATTTTGCTTTTGATGCGTCTGTTGAACAATATTGATCGGTGTTCTCTTCAGCTTTGGACCTGGAGTAATATAGTTGAAGAACTTGAAGTCGCCACTCGATATCATAGGGCCAATACTATGCCGAACTCCAAGTCGGAGATGACTGGCACGTTGATTGTATACTATGTACGTGGTTTGTTCCTCTTAACTACTATCAGTCTTGTTTATAGGGCACGGGAGTGTGGTCATGCAAGGCTCAATTCTCGATCACCATAAGTAAAAATACACTCGGTAGACATGCTACATTCAACGTACTGATAACCACGACAAACTTCGTGTGCTTCACACTTTGGGTCACGCTCCATGCGATTTCGGGCTCAAGTGGAGTCTGGCAAAATCGCTCGAACACTAGGTTGCTTCTCAAGGTAAGCAGCCGAATCCATCATGAAACTGTAACCAGTGCCAACTCCCTGCATACGAAAAACGGTTAAAAAGAAGTGGATGAAGGAATACGAATGACTCACAATCAACGTCATCGGGAAACCAAGGTCGAAGGGAATGACACCCTCTAGGTACTTGATGTGCTCGGGAGTGAGAACGATCTCCAGCGCTTCAAGGTTAGCCTGCAAGTGTTCCACCTTCCGCCCTCCGATGATTGGGAACACATAAGGTGCCTTCTGCATGACATATGCAATCGCCACCGCGGTGATTTGCTTAGCGCCAACTTCTTTGGCGACCTTCTCCAATGCCGCGCTCATGGCCTTTTCATTGTCGTTTCGCTTCCATTCCGTATCAAAAGCCACACGCCCCTTTTCGCCCGACTGGGCACGCCGCTCTTCTTCCTCGTCGGTGCGAAGCTTGCCGCCTGCCAGTACACCCCACGGGGCGATGGCCATGCCTTTAGGCCATTGTGAACCAAGACAGGTAAAGCACTGGCCACAATTTAGAACATACCGTGGGCCTTGCACATGGGAATGATGTCTCGTTCAAAAGAGCGATCCATGACATTCCAGAGGCCTTGGTAGACCACGAAGGGGGTCTTACTGTGATCACGAGCGTACTGATTCGCCTGCGAAACTACCCATGCCGGGGTATCGGAAATACCCTATAAACCACAACGAGTCAAAATAATGAGGAACGTCAAGGATGTTTTCGACGCGTACCAGGTAGAGCACCTTTCCTTGTTGAACGAGTGTGTGAAGGCCATTCATCACTTCTTCAACGGAAGTCTCCCAGTCCCACCAGTGGACATAGAGGATGTCGATGTATGAAGTCTTTAGTTTCTTCAAGCTCGCTTCGACGCTAACGTGCATCGATTTCACGCTGTTTCCTGTGTACAGCCCCTGTTGCTGCACTTTGGCCTCCCCTTGCATGTAATTTGACGAGTACTTGACAATGGATCAGGGTGACGTCACGGTTGTCCAAAGGCACATGGCACAGACCTTGGTCGCAATGACAAGCTGATCTCTAATCCCACGCTCCTCAGCCCATTCGCCAATGAATTCTTCCGATCTCTGAGCTTGGCTAAGACGAGACGTCAGGGTGGTGCAAAAGCCATGGAGTCACGAGACACTTGCTAATTGTTTGCAGTGTCGATGAAATTTCCGCCGGCTTCATAAAAGGCATCCAGAAGCTTGAAGGACGATTCCTTGTCCGTGCTCCCCATAAACTTCTGCCATTTATCCCCAATGCTCATCGCACCGAGTTGGAGCGGCGAGACGTGAACCGAGGCATGGGGCGACAGGACGCGGTAACGAGCGAGGCGGGACTTGGGTTTGGGAACGGGGGGCATCAACTGCGACATCGTGCAGACAGGAGTGGGGACGATCGACGAGGTTGAGGGTGCATCTTATATGTGCGCGGCCAGGAGTTGGATTCCTTCCGTGACGTCATGGCTTACTGTGTCTATTGGCAATGCAAGTAGTGCTTGACATAGGGATGACAAGGCCACTCCGTCGTCGCGTACCGCAGAAAAAGCACACATAGGCTCACATAGGCACCTCCAACACAAATACTTCCGATGTGGATCAAAAACGAGGTCCGTTCAAAAAGCAGGTACATATCTGATACATGGAGAGTCATACCAAGAATCCATGAGTATCGTGAGCCGTGCATTAGTCACTCTTGACCGGCCTAGTTAGTCTCAGCGTCAGTGTACGGGGTCGTGGCAAGTCCAACTTTGCCATTGCCAGTGTCAAAGACCGAGTAGAAGCGCTGCAACCACCCGAACCCGTCTGTTGCGTGTCTTCACATGAGGAAATACCATTGACCACAGCGTGCAAACGACTTACTGATAAAGTCGAGACCAGATCCGCTCTGCGATCCGAGATCAGAAGTGATTAGATAAATCTGGCCCTCTTGGCCTCCGAGCACCGAGTTGAGTGCACGCGGCCAAATTTGGGCATTCGGTGTCAGCTCGTATGTCACCTATCGGAACGATCTCAGTCGATTGTTCGGGGACCGGTAGTAGAAAACATACGCCGCCGATATTGAAATATATGCTCTGAAGTTTCTCGTACTGCTGTTGCGTAATTGCAAGCAAGCCGGTGGTCCTGTTCCCCGTTTATTTAAGTGATTGCCGCTCAACGATAATGTAGGGGTACCCCACTGGTCCAAAGTTGCTCCTGTCGCCTGCTGGTAGGCCTGGAAGGCGTCCGTGGCAAGGAGCAAAAGTGTGGTGCCTGTGTCAACGATACCGGCAGTAGTCTGCAGGAGGGTGGTGTTATTTCCGTAAGATACTGATTGATCGATTCCCCAGTACTATGACAGCGTGCATATGAGGTTGGTCGTTGCATCCCAACAGATTTTACTCACTTTCGAAGCGGGGGAGGTCCGTGTGATTGGCACATAGTCGATCACACTGGTGCATCTGATGTTTTCGATGAACTTTGGTTGGAGAGATAAGACTGAGATAACTCACTTGGTGCTATCAACTCCTCCAAAAGTTAGCTCGCCGTTTGCGACATTGATAGTCGACGAGGGTTCATAGAAAATACCCAACGAGTTTGCTGAGATCGACCCTTGCGCATACAGGTTGTCCGTTACCGTTGGCACCTCAGTGGTGTTCGAAACAGTGCCTTGCGTCAGATCAACTGGGCCGACCCTGTGATTCACTTATCAATGCGCCACTGCCTGGTTTCTCTGGCCGGGTTACCCACCCAAGAATGCCATCCACGTCGCTGAAACCTTGTGCAGATGAAGCAACGCCGATCGATTGGTCCCCGATCACAAGGTTTTCTTTCAAGGTCACCGTGTCGATGTCTGCACTACAGTGAGCTCCGTGCGACCTGTGCAACGAAATGAAAATGCCAACATTCTTTTCCGGACATTGTCCCAGAGCCATAGCTGACGTTCTGCGGCCGAGTGTATCAAACCAATATCAACGTCACTTCATTGGCAAGAGCGGACTCACGACCGTGTTACCAGTGTCTTGGCTGGTGCTCGTTGGGTTGTATGGTGTACCCGCGCCAACCCAAGTGTTGGAACTTCCTATAGGTGATGTTGAGATCATCCGGCGGGGGCCATCTTGAACAAACCCTACCGGTATCAATGAGAAGGTTGTATCGGGTCGGGGGATTCCCAACACCAACGGGTATCGTGTATGTCACCCCTATCGCCGCTTCAATACACTTTGGAGACAGGACCAATTAGTCTCGCAACTCACCGGAATCTGTCACATCGATGCTATCATCACTAGTAATATTAGCAACAACCCTCTGCCTGAAGGCCTTGGTAGGTCCATGCGGCGATAAGCCAGCGAGGAACTTGGCTGCACGTTTGCGATCACGTTCAAGAAGCTCCCTCGCTCCGAATGTTGCTCGGAGACGGGTCGCAAAGTGAACAGAATTTATAACGACTCTGGACATGACTGTGTATTGACGCAATGGTCCGACTCGTCCGAGTGACGGAACGAAGTGAGTGAGGAGGGTAGTAAATCTCGCCTGGAGCAAGGAATCCTTTATACGTCCAGAGGCACCCCATCTGAGTGGGGTCCGATATCGCCCTGGCCGACGTGTATCACTCCAGAGGGGAGGCGCGAACCTGGGTTGACAGGACAACCTCGAACTGGGTTCTCACAGATCTTTGTCGAGCAGGAGAACCGAAAGACACTGTCTGAGAAAGGGAGATTCTTCCACCGCAGAGCGATGAACTTCGCCATTAGCGGAAGTCGCTACCAGGTGACGGGTGGTTCGGCTCGAGAGAGATTAACCAAGGCTTGGGTGGTGTACGAACAGCCTGGTTCGAGGGCAGGCGTCCATAAAGGGAGTGACCAGTCGTCGTGGCAAACATAGCATGGGCAAAGTTATTGCGCGGTGCGCCTGCCACGCTCAAGAGTCGAGAGTCGCGTGATAACGATGATCGATTCCATTTCTGTAGTAGGCAATTATTGCTGCGCGGCGTAGGTTCGGAAACGAGCATGGTGCGGCGAAGCGATGACAAAACAAATCGTCCGAGTCGAGGAATAAATAGCACATGCCTGCCGAATGGAGGTTAATGGTACATTGGTTTGAAGGTTCCAAATTAGGTGTCGAGACACGCGTACCAGCTAATCTCCCAGAGTCCCAGCTAGCAGAGTCGTGTGCAAGCTCTCACACAGAACTCAACTCCGGCGATAGAAGCACCCGGTGATGGCATATTCGCGTCCTTATGGTCTATTGAAAGGGACATAAATACCCACTCGTCATGGTTTATGATCTGAACAAAAGTTGCTTAATGAACGCTAGAACATGCCGATCCGATCAGGTAACTCATTGGTGATAAATAATCCCTATCGCGGATATATGTCAAGAACAACGTTGGAGACGTCCACCAATTCAAAGCTTCGCAGGACCCTTGGTTCCCTGCCGAATATTCAGCTCTATGGGGAGCATCAACGCCATTTGGTCAGCTACAGCAATGCAATATTGATGATCCCTCCATCCTTTAGCGACGTCTCCCTGACCAAGTTGAGAAGGTGCCGTCCAAACCTCCACCCTCGCATTATGGCGTCCTTCTGGATCATTCATGAACCGAGATTCGCTGTACAAACCAACCGTGCGAGTAGAATAGTTGTCGGATGATGGTATCCTGGCCTTAAACTCTACTGTCATGGTGATGGTAGGAAACCAACTATAAGGGGCATTTCAATCAATATGTTATCTCTACCTGGGAGGATACTGACCCAATCTTCCTCCCCACGCTACCTGGCTCACTTTCGGGGAGCAAATACGGCAAGTTGAGGAACGAATCACAAAAGAACGGCATAGACGACGTTGTAAGCTTATCGTCCTTGTGAGCCAGCTCACACCAAGCGCCCCACTCGACGCCCCCACCTCCAACCGATTCGGTCGTCGTTCTCACTGCGCTGCTCGGATCGTTGCGGTTCAGCAAGACGGCGTCGACAGCCATCTGAGTCTCCATCCTTCCCATCCACGGAGGTCTGAGCCCATCGTAAGAAACTGTGCTCGGGTGGGAATACAGCGGCACACGACGTGCATAAGGAGACGGCGGTGCCAATACTCTTTGACCTTGGCCAGGTTGCGACGGAGAAAGATCACCGAAGAGAAGATGAGCCGTTATCCTTGTGGTCCCCTTGATGTTTGAGAAACGTCAATTGAGGCGACGAAGGAGAGGCAAGCCACAGGAATGCACCACCGACCTGCTGCACGAGTTCTGCAAGAATATTGGTGAGGGTCTTGCCAGATTTGAGCAGCTTCACCTGGACTTTACCGACGCCAATGTTGGTGGCGCGAAGGAAATGTGCGCTAATGTGGATGGGGTCTGCGTGAGAGAAACCGGACTGGTGCTGGATGCAGGCTTCAACAATGACACCCAAGGAGTAGCCTAAGACATTCCAACGATACTCGGTCAACGAAATCATGACATCCAAAATGCCTACCTCCTTGCGGGATACTGAATACCACTTTGAAGTAAGATCATGAATCAATTGTGAACGTGAGCGTACTCACGCTCCGACGGCCCAGCTGGGATCAAGCTCGCAATGGTAATAAAAGGTACCATCTTCACCTTTGGGTTGAAGCGAGACCTGGAGAGCTTGCGCAAGCGGTGCCATTCGTTACTATGACTGCACAGAAGTTCCTCCCAAGGCGCAACATGTTTGACACGTGTGATGGGTGTGGTATCCTCGTGGTCGTGACCGGTGTGACACTACGCGTTTCTTCCCACGGTTCGTACGCGTTGTTTGGCGATGTTTGTTCCTCGTTCGAGGGGTTTGAGAGTGAGCAGGCTGAGAGCAAGCCGAGTGGGCTTGCCATTTATCTTTGCACTGTACTTGTATTAGTTGACCTAACGTCCTCACAGCATCATGGACTCCTCTCCAGAAGTATCCGACGTCTTCTCCCTCTCCGACCACCTCCTTGCCGAACGTCTTCACTTTGTCAAAGAAGTAGCCCCTTCATCCTGGAAGCTCTTCCCTTCTGCTCACCCTCACCGCTTCAGATCGGTTTTGGAAACTGGGGCAGTGTATGGCTCTGCCGCCCAAAGTCTTCCTCTGGCAATGTAAAGGATATCGAGGTCGCGGTGAAGCTCGTTCACCGCTCCAAAACCTCCACCACAGCTGCCAGAGTACGCTCATTGTATGTTGCTCTCCCGATCTCCGTTCGACTCGCCTGACCTCTGCCGACATGTTAGATGGAATGAAATGAAGATCGTTAGATCATTCAAGAACGACCCACATCCATCCATCGTACCCTTTCATTCCTTCATAATTACCCCCTCCTATGCGCTCATCACAATGTCGGTCTTCGTCTTCGTCCTTGCCTTGCTCGTTCAACTCATCCACGTTACTAGGGCATACCTCCCCACCCCTGTTCCTGTAGAAGTATCAGAGTCACGCGCAAAGAAGTGGTTTAAATCACTTCTTTCTGGTGTTCATTTCCTACACTCCAGGGGTGTCGTACACAACGATATCAAGTACGGGCACACCATCTTGGTTGTAATTCAATATAATACTCAACACTCTTCCCCCAGGCCGGCCAATATTCTCCTCTCTTCCGCTAATATCCCTGTTCTCGTCGATTTCGGATTTGCTGAAAAGTATGATCTGAGTTCTCCCAAAGCCTTTCACAGTAACTTGACGTATGGTACACCCGAGGTATGTCACCTTTCATCCACCTTGTCTACTTCACATGAACGTTCTTCCAGTATCTCTCCCCTGAGCGTGCTCGTGGACTCCCTCACGACACCAGAAAATCAGACATTTGGTCTCTCGGAGTAACTTTCTTCGAAATTCTCGTTGGTCGCACCCCTTTCGAATACGAGGAAGGCGAGGTCTTTGAAAAGAAGGAAGACTTGGAGAAATACTGGCATCGGACCGTACGTGCCCTACTCTGCTTTCACACCGTACCTTTGTAACGGCGTGACGTAGATGCGGGGGAAATGGGTTGGAAAATATTCCATGTCCCAACCTGTAGAACGTCTTCTGAAACGCATGATTGTCCCCAATGCGGACCTGCGGTGTACAGCCGCGGAGGTAACGGGTGATGTTTATTGGGACGTGAACCCAGTAACACCTGCTCACGGGCACAGTAAGTTACTCATAATATCGTTCACGTCTCTTGTTCAAACGCATTTCGCAGGGAAAGCAGCATCGGCGGCAGTATCGTCCAGCGCGCACGCGTCTTCGTTGTTCAATTCTTTCAGGGACCCCTTCAAGGACAAGGACAAGGAGAAAGAACCCTCAATGTCGCGTCTTTTTGACATATCTCTTCCATGGTCAGCATCAAGGCCTACGCCACGATCATCTGCGTCGCGACTAGCTTCAAAGACAGAATCCGCATCGCGGCCTGCATCGAGAACAGGGGTTATTTCACGGCCAGCGTCGAGGGCAGAATCTACACCGGGGGTTGCATCAGTAACATCGTTAGCGTCCCCATCCCGGGCACCCGAATTACCATCAGACGCACTAATGGCGTTGAACCGTCGTGCTGTCGTGGAACAAGCGTCTCCTACCTCCATCTCATTCGCGGTACGCACCAGGGCCCATTCACGAGCAAAGTCCCAACCCAAATTACGCCCACCTCCTGGTATTTCTACTGCGGAACGCACGAGAAAATTGTCAACTGTCCAAGCTTCACCCATCGTCAAGCCTCAACGCCAAATCGGTGTGGAAACGGAATCCGACGGGGAGAGAGGTGCCAGTGTTCGTAAAGGCAGGGAGAACGCACCCCAGCCGCAAACCTTGATCTCGTTCAACTCGAATTCTTCGATGAGACGTCCCCGTGGACCTCGGCAACCTTCTCCCCGCGTCACTTCAATATCTGGTGTTATGAAGGAGTTATCTGTTCCATCGGGACCAGTGGTGACCACGGAGAAGAAACACGCACTTTCTCATCTCTCACATCTTCAGACCCCCGAAGCAAACCACACACGCACGCACGCACCTACTCACCCCCTGACTCCGCGGAGCGTTCCCCAGACACCTATGCGCACCGTTTCTTGCCAGGCTCCTCCCCAGACTTCGAAACAATTGTCGGGGAAGCCACCCCGGGTGCGTGGCCGCGCTGGTGTGCTCGTAGATCTCACAGGGTTCGCTCGGAACGTTGATCTGGGTGCACACGGTGTCGGGCGTCCGGTGAAGCGTGGTGGGGAGAAAAAGGACAAAGGAAAGGAGAATACGAGGGGTCGCACAACGGCGCAGAAGGACAACAAGGAGAATGAGGGCCCGCCTATTCCGGTTCATGCCTCTTGCAAGGACGTGCGTGTGCCTAACGGACTTTCCGGGGCCGCCCCTCTTAGTCCCAAAACCCCCGTGAAGGAGACGTCAATCTCGCTGGCGGCCAATTTGTCCGGCATGACGACGGTTACGAGGGGAAGTGTCAGAGACCGGATGATGGACTGGGAAAGGGAACGTGAACGATTGAGGGAGATGAATAGGTTGACTGATACAAGCGCTGACGGTCACGGTGATAATGGCTCTACGATCCTCACTCGGACATCCACTGGCTCGGATTCTTCTGAAGAAGACGATTCCAAGGTAGAAGCAGAGGTTGTTGCCGAAGCCGCGTCTACTCCAGCTAAGCACAAGCTTCCTGTTGAAGTCGAGAAACCGAAGGAAGTGGCTGCTAACGTCGAGGGCGAAAGACCCACTACCACGCAAACGGTGACAACGATATCTTCTTCCTCGTCAAATTTGGAAAGGAGCCGGATCGAGGTCGCCAAGATCGGTGTGCGCGCGTCAGCTCAGATACTGTCGTCGCGGAACGGGTCCATCACCGCACTTGGGCGCAATCAAAGTGTGGGGAAACAGCCGTCTGAAGAGAGTCAAGTCAAGAACGACTCTGTGACTGATATTGGATTGCCCGTAGAAGTGCGCAGGAACAGCGAGTCGGGATTGAGCTCGTTGAAGCATAGTGTCAAGGCTTCCATTGGTAGGCATTTTTGTTCCCTATCTGCCTTGACTTGATCATGGATCGTGCTCCTCAGACAAGGGCATGCGCTTCTACAAGTCCTCTACCCTGGCCCAACTTACGGGTCGCGCTACACCGGTCTGGTGTGCCTCTCCTGAACCTATTGATTTTGAGCAGCGACGGTCTGGTGAAGAAGGGAGATTCAGTTGGGAGAACATCCGGCCCGAACATGAGGTCGCACTTGATCGTATGAACTTGTGGATTCAAAGTGTCGAGAGTAAGTTCTGGCGTGTTTAGCTAGAGGAGTGGTTGGTTGATCCGTTGCGAAAACAGAGGTGGTCGAAGAAACTTGCCAGAACTTTGCTTCTACGAGTGTCACAACTCCTGCTCCGCTTCCGCTTGCACCCCTTTCCCGTTCCTCCTCACAGTATCATGGTACACTGAACACTCCGATGCCAGGAATTCAAACCAGCAACAACAATAACTCGTTCAACGCGAGTCGCTCTTCACGTCTCCCAAGACGTCTCCTTCCAGCTAACGAAATTTTCGCCGTGTCTACGGATCCGGATGCACCACTTTCACCAGCACAATCTCGTGGGGAAGATCCGAGCACGTCTTTCTCGTATATCCATGCTCCAGAGTCGGTGCCTGGACTCCCTTCGATCAGTATGATTATGCAAACTCCGCGCCGACGCCGCGCGACAATCTCGACCAGATCGCCTGCGCAAACAACGACTGGTCCAACGGCGAGTGGCATCTTTGACGGCAGCCCATCGAAACGGAGGGAGAAATCCAAGTCTCAAAGTAATTTGGATAGGCATATTCAAGATGTGTCGAAATTGGAGTCGGAGCTCAACAGGGGTGAGCAGTACTGTACGCTTCAACCAAGCGTTGTGCGCTGATGGATTCGCCGCACATTTACAGCTCCTGTGTCCTCCCCCTCGCAAAGGTTGTCGGCTGTTCTCGACAGAAGCCTCTTCGTTGCACCTCCTCTTTCGCCGAGGTTCACAGAGGATTCCGCGACTACACCTCAAATAACCCGTGGTCGTTCTATACAATTCGACGACTTGGATTCATCTCCATACCACGTCGAACCCTACCCTCCGCGCAAGTCGGGCGAGCCAGTCGTTCTTGAGTCTCCCGACAGACGACACCTGGAAGGTGTCTATGACCGATTCCTAATGGCCACGTCCGGTGTTAAGCGTGTCGGGAAAGGCTACCAATCAGACAACCTCAAACCTGTGCACAACACTATGAGCACTGCAGAGCATGCCAAGGCTAGTAATGGCCGTGGATTCGGCGTATTCGGGACGAGCAAGCGTGCGATGCTTCCACCCGTCTCCAGCGAAGATGCCTGGAGGCGATCGACGTCGATCGATGAATTTGGGTTTTTCACTGCTGGTCAAGGCACGAACACAAGTTCTTCCCGCACATCCAAGGACGAAAACAAACCTACTTTTGTCCGCCGCGCGATGAAGGCCATGGTCCCTGGAAAGACAGCCTCGAGAAGGTTGTCGCGGACCATTGTCGTTTGATCGTGCCCGTCCATTCCGTCTTATTCCTTTCCCTGCCGAACCACCCGACTCTTGTTATTCACCACATATTGCCTCTAATGATCGTCCGAGTTATGTTTACTATGATTGCGTCATGTCTTGGTTTACACACATTTTACCCCCGCTTTTCAACCTGTCGTCATATTCTCTGTCCTTTTCCTCACATCCCATTCATACCCTCCATTCAGAGTCATTCCACACGTCCATTGCGTTTATCTGCTATTATCTATTGCTATCGTCCATCACAGCATTGAACAGTCCCAAGCTTTTTTTTTCCTTCTTTCTTTTGCACAATATCCCACCAGCTGATGTCACTCGCAACGAGGTCTCGTCACGTCGCTCCCCTTACGCTGTATCTTGTGACGTCCCTCGCAACGTTCTCCTACGTCTCTTTGCTTTTCCGCTTGCGGAACGGTTTATTTTTTTGCATTCACTCTATGCCCTTAAATCTTATTAATTGCTTATGTCCGTTGCACACACTTGGTTGAATATTGAAATATTGAAGACTGAAAAATGAAGCGTGATATTTCGAAAAAAGGATCAAGGTACAGTACGAGACGCATGGATAATGATACAAGATGCGAGCGAAAGAGTCAAGGCCAAAGACGGATTAGGCTACAATGTCAATGACACACGGCGACTATGACGGTGGCGGTCGTCGGAGCGCGACGGGCGGCTTACCGCCTCCCACAGCGGACGGCGCAGCAGCAACAACTCCCTCGCCGGCAGGTTTCAGCCGTTTCGCCAACGAGTCGTCCGGCTGGGTTTCGTCCTCCCGTCCGCGCTTGGTCGCGGCACCCATGATTTGGACGCCGACGGGCGGCGACGGGGCGGCGACCGCTGCAGTCGGAGAGGGGCCAGCGCCATGACCGGGTGCAGCGCCGCGTATGCTGATTCCACGGCCGCGCCCACGGGGTGCGCCTCGTCCTAGTGGGACGGCACCGCCGAGCGCTCTGCGTGCTGGACCTGGGGGAACGAGTGGCGCGGCGTGCGCGGCAGCGGGAGCCGATGTCAAAGCTACAGGCGCAGGCGCAGCTGGGGCTGCAGGAGCGGGCACTTTCGACGTCGATGCAACGGGGGTGGTAGGCGTGGCGGGAGGAGCCGCAGAGCTCGCAGGTATGGTGATGGTGGTTGCCGCACCGGGCGCAGCAGCAGCGGTCGCATCAGGTACGAGTCCGGCCTTGCGCCATTCCAAGACCTGCGCTTCCAGCTCCTTGAACTTGTTCTGCGAACGAACGAGCAGCGCGTCCTTGAGTTTAATCTTGGCACCTTGCTCCATTCTCCCGCGTTCGACTGCGGCGGAGATTTCCTCGGCGTGTTTGGCTTGCGATTTTTGGTCGTGGTCGGCGATGGCAGCCGCGATAGTAGCTTTCGTTGAGTCATCAGACGAGGAGTTGGTGGTTTCTGCCTTGGCGGCAGCGACGGCATTTTTGAGTGCTGCCTCATGCCCCGCACGGAGAGCTTCAATTTCTTGGGCGTGTTTCTTTGTCGTTTCCTCCGTATTGGGGGCAGCAGCAGCAGAAGTGGTGGTGATCTCGCTCTTGGCTTTTTCAACAGCCGAAGCAATTGCCGACTCCCGCGTCCGTTGCATCTCGGAGACTCTAATTTGGAACTTGTCCTACGCGAGTCGTTAGAACGCTTTTCGACAAAGAATCAAAAGATCTTACGTTTGACTGCTTCAGATTTCTAGCATCGTCGGTCGCCTTTTTCGCTCGTTCCTCGGCAGCCTGGATGAATAACAAGTGAGCATTCAAAACGGCAGTGACGCCGTGTTTGCATACTTTCAAGCGCTCGAGGGCCTCGTCACGAGCTTTCGTGAGCTCCGCCTTCTCTGTTTCCAACTGAACTTTGACGGTATCGGACGAGTCCCCAGCAGAAGATTTACTCCAGCTCTCCTTCTCAGCGAGCAACTTGTCCTTTTCGGACCGCAAACTCTCCTGTCGAGCAGTTAGATGACACGGATCGAAATATGGATAAAGGAACCCACGATGAGAGACGATTGATCAGGCAAAGGAGCAGCTTGGGCAGCAGCAGCCTTGGAAGCCCTCTCGTCAGCCAGCGCTTTCTCCAAACCAGCCTTTTCTTGACGCAGCGACTCCAGTTGACTCGTGAGTTCCTTGGATGCCTCCGCGCCAGTCCCGGCATTGCCACGAAGCGAATCCCTCTCAGCGGCCACGCTCTTGAGCTCTGCTTGCAAACTGGCAAGCGTCCGATTCAAGGTCGATTTCTCGCTATTCGAAGCGCCGAGCTGTTGTTTGAGGTTGTTGGTCATGCTCCGGAGCTTGCGCATGTTGTCGTCGTAGGTCGCCATCTGCCAGGACGAACGACGTTGCAGAGAATCCGAGATGAGGCAGAGCTCCAATTCTTACCTTGGTTGCGCTCTCTGACTCCTTTGCTTCGTGCTCAGCAAAACGCTTCTCCACGTCCGCTTTTTGGGTCTTCAAGTTTTCGACCTCTTCTTTCAAAGTTTGGAGGTCGGCGGGGTCGATACGATCGTACTATGGACGGAATGAATAAACAAGACGCCAAATTGGCAAGGACTGCAAACCTTGCTCAGTAACTGCGCGTTCCGCTCTTGCCAGCGCTTGCTCTCGCTCTCGAGAAGCGTGATTTGGGCATCCCGGGCCTGGAGTTCGGCGCGTGCAACGCGTGCTTGTTCTTTAGCGGGTTCGAGCTCCGCAGAAAGGGTTTTGAGCTTGGAGTCCAACTCGCGCGAACGTTTCGAGTACGTTTCGCAGTCGGCACGTAGGGTCACGTTGCTCTCGCGCAGGATGTTGAGTTGGTTGATCCGCTCCAACAGCTCGGCGTGCTGTGCGTCTGATGTAGCCGCTTGGACAGCTCGCTCGCGTTCCTAACGAAATGAGTACAGGCGGGACAGCTCGCGACGTCATCACTCACCTCTGAAAGCGTCTTGCGAACTTCCTGCAAGCTCTGACTCAAGTGATCAAGTTGACTCTTGAAGCGAACGTTTTCTTGCTTGCTCAGCTCGAGCTGCAGATCGACGATCTCCTTCTCCTTTCTGAGGTACGCCACCACTGAACGCAATTCGGACGACCTCGCATCCACGTCGCCGCCAACATCGGCATCTCCGTTGGTGTTCTCCGTAGCGGAATCCGCGACCTGACGAATACGTGCGGCTTGAGAGCTGACACTGTCGAGGTGCTGGTACAAGAGGGTATTCTGAGCGCCTAGATCCTTGCAGCTGCGACACAAGATAGATAAGCGGCACACCCGTGCGTCACAATAGTTCCCTCACCGTGCATTGAGATCTGCAACCTCCTTATCCAAAGCCTCCTTTTGTTGCTTCCAGCTTCCTTCCGAAGCGTCAAGTTTGGCCTGGGCATTGGCAATCCCTGCCAAGTTCTGGCGCGACGCAGCCTGTACATGACTGAGTTGTTGCTTCAGGTTCTCGATGGTCTTGAAAGATTCCGCATGCGTAACCACTTCTCGCGAATACCTGTCTTCTGCAGCCTATCAAAGGCTGTAAGCAAAGACGTACTTTCATCGAGAATAAATGCATACCACTGCACGCTCTTCCAACGCGCGAACTTCACGTTCGTGAGTGGAACGATCGCTCTCAGAGTGTCTCTCCGAGGTGCTCATGTCCACGATCGTATCCTCGAGCGTCTTCTTGTCGTTGGCCCATGCAGACCGCTCAGTCTCCAACGTCTTCTGAAGGTCGTTGAACTTGTTGGTCCATTGTTGAAGGTCTTGCTGAACGGAGAGGAGTTTCTCCTCGAGAGACTTGTATTCGAGCTCGAGGATATTATTAGACAAGGTCATATTCAGTAGTTGAACACGCATACCTCGTGTTTGCTAAGCTGGGCTTCAGCGCCCGCCTTGTATTCGTCGTGAGTAGTGTTGAGCGCAGCAAGTGCAGCCTCGTTGGCCCGGCTGATCTCCTGGAACTGCTGCATGTGATTGCGAGCAGCAGCGAGGTCAACTTGGGCAACCTTGAGTCGTGCGCTGAACAAGATATCCATAAGGACGTGTCAGCGGGTATACTGGCATGAAACGCACCGAAGGTCTGCGACTTCTTGCTCGAGCTGTTGTTCACGGGGAAGGTCTGGATCGGGAGCAGGAGCAACAGCACCCATTCCAGTCGACCTTCTCTCGTAGACGGCGAGTTTCTCCGCATTGCCTTGAAGTTGGCGTGCAAGATCTTCCACCCGTTCTTGGAGATGCGTCTTACTGGTTTCGGCCCCCACGAGGGACTCGCGTGCTTGGGAGAGCTGTTCGGTCTAAGGGACTGGATGAATATAACCTACAACTTTCAACGTGCGACGCACCGTCTTGTCCAAGCGTGACTGAAGGTCTTTCACGTCGATATCCTTCTGGAGCGTAACATGTCTGATGGTCTCGCGTTCTTGGCTCAGCTGCGATTTTAGATCTTGCCTATATGCGAGGTGAGCAAGCAGAATGGCTGAAAAGCGTATAAAAATTCACGTCTGATTGTCCATCATCTGCACCTGAGTCTCAAGGCGTCTGCGATCGTTCTCGCCCGAACGCTCGTGATCATTGTGCATTCTCTGCACGTTGGCCATGAGATCCGAGAGTCGCGAACGCTCCACAGCGAGGTTCTTGTTCTCTTCAATCAATCGAGTTTGGACACTCTGATGATATTGTTGTCAATCTTTGAGGCCCAGCCACTATGGGATCCAGACTGACCTCCCAAATCTTCTTTTCGGCTCGGAGGTTCGCAGCCTCGTTGCGAAGCTGTTCAAGATCACTCTTCGTGTCAGCCAACTCATCCCTGATACGCTCGCGGTCAATGTCGAGGCGCGTCTGTTGATCATAGAGCTGCTGGTTGCGTAACGCCAAGCTATCCAGATCTCGACTTTGCATACTCAATTGCTCCTGAGTCATCCGTTGACGCTCTAGTACAAGATAAGCAAAGAAGATTATGCACTGAAATCGACTTGCCATCGAGGAACTCAGCCCGAGCGGTGTTCTTTGCAAGCGCCGCATTGGCCTGACCAAGTTGCCTTTGTGCTTGAATCAAATCTTCGCGCAGCTTCTCGGCGTCCATACCCATCTCTACCTTGTACGACTCGAACTGCGCTTGGACATCCTCCAACTCGGCAACCAAATCACTCGGAGGAGTGGGTGCGGCACCGTTGACATCGCCATTGATGCCGCCACGCAACGACACGCGTTCAGCACGAGCGAGCATCACCTTGAGTGTATCTCTTTCTTTCATGTACGCCTGGACGGTGGCCTCGTTGCTCTTCTTCTGTCGCTCAAGCTGAGTAGCGAGGTCCTGTATGGCTTCGTGCGCTTCGCGAACAGCCTCGCTTTGCTCCTTCTCGAGCGCTTCACGGTATTCACGTTCCTCGGCCTCCATCTTTGCGCCGAGCTCACGAACGATCTTGAGTAACTTTTGGTTCTGTTCTTGGAGGGATGGAATCGAGCGGAAGAGAACGAGGTTGTTCGTAATGACAGCGTCAATGTTTTCAGCAGGCAACGGCGCCATCTCATCAAGTTCCTCGTCCGAGGGAATTGAAGGATCGGTTCGTCGACCGAGTTCCTTGAGAAGCGCTTGAACTTGTCGGCCTAGGTCTGTGAGCTGATGTTGGAGAAGGTCGGTCTCTTGGTGCGACTTCTGGAGCTTCTGCGAGGCTTCTTGGAAGGACATGGCACGGGAATCCCGTTCGGTGAGAGCGGTCGAGAGTTGGTGAGCGAGTTGTGTGGATTCTTCCCTGAGGCGTTCGTATTCCTCGCGCTGTTGTGCCAAGATGGGAGCCTGAGACCATGGTAAGCGAGGAGCGGCATCATGCAGCGCATATAATCTCTTACCCGTTCCTCTATCTGAGCGAGAACATCGGAGAGCGTCCTGTCCATGTGATCATACTCTGCGCACTTCTTCGCGTACTCTTCCTCAAGACGCACGTAGTCTGCGTAGACTTGTGTAAATGTCTTGCCACTCTTTTGGACTCTGCTAGCCATCGCCACCGTCGGGCTTAGACCCAGCATCGCGTCGGGAGCGTAGCCATGGCTGCCGGAAGCGCGCCCAGGGGTAGCAGGAGCGGAAGTGTCACGACCAGCGACTGGAAGTTCACCGCGGTGCATCCTCTCCATGACCGTTTCCAACTGGTCCAGCCTCTTTTCGACTTCTTCTCGAGCACGGCGCTCTTTCTCGGTCTCTGCCCTCAATGCAGCCTCCCGTTTCTCGGCACGATCACCCACGCCTGCCCACTCACGCTCGATGTTTTCCACAATGTCCTTTGCTTGCTTCTCCCTTTCCTCCATGATCGTTACCAGCCTCTTCAAGCCGGAGACCTCGGCTGTGAATGCTGCTTCCTGTTCTGCAAGGCGTCCCTGCAAGTCCTGTACTTTGGTGAGTGCCTGGGTCAACTGCTGGGTCGATGCATTCTGCGCAGATTGGGTAGCTCTGAGAGAACTATCAGCAAGAGCGTGTTTTTGGGTTAGAGAGTCGTGTGCAGATTGCAATTGGATGAATTCGGCATGCTTGGTACGCCGGTAGTTTGCATACTCTTCTGACTTGACGGTCAACTCAGAGTTTACGCGCTCGGATTCAGATTGTGCGAGGGCAAGTTGCTGAGAGAGTGATTCGAGCTTGAACTGACAAGGGGGTTAATTAGCATGAATGGGAGAGACAAAGGGAGCTACCTTGGTTGACGTCTCTATTGAGCGAAGTTCGCGGACCTGCGTCTCGAGGGCTTGATGGTCTTGGCGAGCCTGACGAAGACTTGTTCGTAGGTTTTGGACCTCGTCTGTGGCACCAAGGTCAGTCGAGTTCACGAATTTCAGAGACGTTCAATGTACCATCACGCTGGGTTGCATCTTCCTTGAGCCTGCTCACGACACCGATGAGGTCGCGCTTTTCTCTGTCAGTTTCGTCGACGCGATTCCGGAGGTGGTCGATGTCTGAGACGGACGAGGACTGAGAGCTGGTGAACGACGATACACGCGTTTCGAGATCTTTATTCGACGCGACTAGAGAGAGGGATATAAATTGGGTGCATAAAACGCATGTGGACACGCACCGAGCTGGTCACGCTCTTCCTTGATGGTGGCCACCTCCTTTTGCAGAGTGTCGAGTGCATCCTCGAGGTCCTTTGTTTTTGTCTCTCCGTCCTGAATGGCCTGGTCAATCTCTATATCCTTGCGCTCTGACTCGGCTCTGAGCTCCTCCAGGTCGCGCCGGGTGTCGTCCTGGTCGGCCACCTGTGCAAGCAAGAGTCTGTACACGGAGAGGACTGTTTCTGGGTCTGGTTTTGAAAACGAGACATCGGGGAGAATGTGTGAGAGGGTGTCAATGTCGAGGTCGGGTGGTATGGGGACAAGGAACGCGGACAACGAGAGGTCCTCGGTGCCCTGCGTGGAGGCGGTCTCGAGCTCATGCTCGGCAGCGGCGGCAGCAGCAGCAGCCGCCTTTGACTTGCGTCTTGTCTTGACCATTGGGATGAGGAAGAGGTCGTGAGCCGGTCAGGGTGCACGTTTCGGCAATGTCTCGGTGCAAAATTTCGATGGCCACTTTCGTCCCATAGTTCCCACGCTATTTGGACGAGATTATGATTTCCATTTTTGGTAGTGGAGATGCTTGCTCTTTTCTCTTGTTCGCCCGTGAAACGCACCAGCCATGTCGTTCTTCAACTCGATCGGGTGAGTCTGCTCCACGTGTCTCGACGCTGCTCATCGCGCGACAGACGCTCCATGTCCCGCAACCCGCGCGGCCCAAAACGCTCGCCGACACCGACATCAGCCACCTTCCCCGATATGCCTCCCCCGCCCGTCCCTTCTTCCCCGGGCCCGTCACCCTCCAAGCCCCTCTATCTCTGCAGCCCCTTTGTCGAGGCAGCCCTCGTCAAAGGCAACTTCAAGACCATCGTCGTCCTCCCAAAGTACGTCGACATCATGGAATGGGTCGCAGTCAACGGTGCGTCGCTTCTCGCCACGCGCTGGCCGCGCTCATCATGCCCTAGTGTTCGACTTTTATACCAACCTCAACGAGTTTTACGGGGTCATCTCCGAGTGCTGCACGCAACATGCATGTCCTACCATGTCGGCTGGGCCAAAGTGCGTGTGTCTCTTTCCATGTGCATCTCCTGACTGAATGTACGCGACCAGCCTTAATTACACTTGGATCAACCAGGATCGAAAGAGCGTCAACCTCGCCGCACCAACGTATATTGATTACGTCATGACCTGGGTCCAAAACCTGCTCGACGACGAGAACGTGTTCCCTACCAAATCTGGTAAGACCCGAACAAACGAGCGACGCGTCGGCTTACCCGGTGCACCGCAGGTCACGACTTTCCTCAGTCCTTCCCCTCCACCATCAAGCACGTCTACCGCCAACTCCTCCGCGTCTTTGCCCACATATACCACGCACATTACTCGCAAATCCTCCATCTCCGCTCAGAGCCCCACTTTAATTCGCTCTTTGCGCACTTTTTGGCCTTTGGGAGGGAATACGAGTTGCTCGACATCAAGGACGTCAAGGGTGCTGCCAACGCGCTCGTTGGGACCGGACTGCTATGGGACAAGTGGAGAGAGATGGGCATCTTGGAGGGATAATAGTTTTCTACCTGCTGTACTATACTAGTCATACTTGTTCATACCCTCTCTCATGGCCCAATTCGTCGCCGAGCTCGAGCGTTCGCCCGACCACACCCACGTTCTCCTCATCACAACTGGCAGTGTCGCGTCCATAAAGGCCCCTCTCATCGTGCGAGAACTTCTCCGAGTCAGTACCTTCTCCTCGTCGTCCAGAGTCCACCCACGCCCACTCACTTAGTACAGCAACGTCAAAGTCGAGGTCGTCTCCACCCAACCGTCTCTCTCGTTCTTCGACGCCACAGACGTCCTGGCCGTCGGCGCCCGAGTCTGGACGGACGACGACGAGTGGTCGGTACGCCGCCTCGCTTCCGAGCCCGCTCCCGCTCACCACACTACAGGGGACATACACCATCGGCAACCCCATCCTCCACATCGAATTGAGGCGCTGGGCAGACATCGTCCTCGTCGCGCCGTGCTCCGCAAACACCCTCGCCAAGATCGCGGCCGGCTTGTGCGATAACCTCGTCGTAAGTTCTTGTCTCTCTATCGCCCGTCGTCATCTTATCTGGTCAGACGTCCCTCCTCCGCGCCCTCGCGCCGACGACCCCAACGTACATCTTTCCCGCGATGAATACTCTCATGTATGAGCACCCCCTGACAGCTCAGCACCTCCGCGTCGTGCAAGAGGTCGTCAAGTATCACGTCGTAGGGCCAATCGGGAAAGGACTGGCATGTGGGGACGTCGGTATGCGGTCAATCCATGCCCTCGGTTATACATTGCTCACCTCTTGCTTGCGTGTATAGGTCTAGGAGCGATGACAGAGTGGAAAGACATCGTCAAGATCGTGGTCGACAAGATGCAGCTACAATTGAAACCATGATTCCGATCACATTCACAAGAGCAGGAGATTCATCAAATTGTGTCCTCGTACAATGTATGATAGTGGTGCACCATAATAAAGTGGAGGAACTCAGCCATCGGATGAACCCTTTTTGGTGGGCAGTTCAAACAGCTTGACTCCCCTCACATCCATGACCAGCCCCCCGCCCACGTCACCCTTCCCGACACGTGCATACTCTACGCTCCTCTCATCTACCGGGACACCCAATCCATCGAGTAGCCTCTCGCTTGTGTGTGGGATAAACGGTTGGAGAAGAATCCCCGTTATATGACAAGGCGACGTCCGGTGGATGCACGTCCGACCAGGGTTCAAGAGTTGTCAGGAGAGCATTTGCCTGTCGAACCGTCGCTCAGTGGTGACGAGAGATGAGAGACAACAAGCAACCTACGTGTCTCAGAATCAGCACGATCGTATGAAGCGCGTCCGCCACTTCGAGGTTTCTCGCAGCAACGTACAGTTGCGGACAATCAAAGTCAGCAAGATCGATGATCGATTTTTTCCGGCTGCCACACTTGTCGAGAGTAGCTTTCATTGATGTAGACACCATTATAAGACCCTGTAGTTGAGGTTTGTACGAGCCAATTGTCTATAATGGTAACTGTGACCCTTTGCCCCCCTGAAATTTTGGCCAGACCCCCCAAAAAACTGCTAAAAGTCCCGAAAAATGTGCAATCAACTCCTTTCGCTGAGTAGTAAATGAATCCGCTAAGCCCGAAAAATGAGGGTTGATATGATTGGAACAAAATTTGACTCTAATTGAGTGTACCAACATTCACTCGAACTGAAGCATCAGCCATCTATGCCATGCGGCCGCCCCAAGAAGAGGCCGAGGAACATTTTTGGTCTTCGTGGTCAAGGTTGTGCAACCTTCCGGGCTGACGAGTCTTATGATATGGACCATAACACACCCGAACATGTGCACCAACATGCGGAAACCTCAAATGATCAGACTCACATCAACATTGCCTTTGATGGTCTTAAAGTCAACTTCGAGAAGGAATATGAAAATGAGACTGATGATGAGTCCGATCTCGACGAAGAGCTCGAGCTCGAGATCTTGAACGATGAAGAGTTTGGCCAGAGGCTTGTGGCACTGGTCGAGACGGAGGAGGGAAGAGATCTCGATTGGATCCCCGAGTGGCTGCGTAGAAAAAGGCAAAAATGTGCAGCAGAGTGCAAACGTGAGTGTTCATGTCATTAAAAAATAAAATATGGCTCACGTTTCAGTGACCAGCACGCCCACACATGTATAAAAAGGGCCCTGATGTCATGAGCAAGTCCGAGCGCACCTGACGGCGCTACAAAGCACAGTGGAAGGACCAATCTGCACTTGATGTGTTCGGTTTCACGAGAGAAGCCACCACTTCTGCACCAGGGTTGATAACCGCTTCACCAGGCAAGCATGGTGATCACACTCATATTCCCGAGCCTCCCCTTCATTCCGAATCACCATGCACATTGCTGCAAGTACAGAGTGCTTCCATGCTTTCAATCTCATCATCTGAGACCTGTCATCTGTCAGGAGATCAGGAATTAGAGATGGATAATCAGCCGACAGTACCAATGGACACAGAGACTCAATTGGAAGTGAATTCCAAGAAGTTAGTAGTGGAGAATAATGATGAGCTGGTAGCAGATTCGGAGGAGACTGAGGAATGGGAAGAAGGACTTGACGATGTGATTCGGGGGACGACTACAGAAATCAGAGACTGGAAGACCCTTCGTGATCAGATCAAGGATGAATTGAAGAAAAAACACAAGGCACTATCCCTTGCCCAGGTCAATCAGCTCATTATCCTCTCGAATTTCGCCACACTGCGCTTGAAGGGCATCTCCCACATCAGTGCGAGTGTACAGATTGCACAACAATGGAAAGACGGAAATGGTGTATGGTTTTCATGCTGTATCCGTGCGCTTGCACATCATTACCAGATATTTGAGCAGCTTCCCCAGGAGAAACGAGGAGGGAAAAGACATGCATGATTTTTTCTTCATGATGAATCAGTTCAAACTCGTTGTCGAACATGGCTTTTGAACTTACCGACTGGACAAGTCACCCCTCATGCACTACAGAATGCTGTTGAAACAATTATTTTTTCCGAACTTGGCATTGTGCCAAAGCAACCAATCAGTTTGTGCACTGCTCGTTGGTGGCTAATCAAGCTTGGTTGGCAGCGCACAATGATTCGGAAAGGTGTTTACATGGATGGCCATGAGTGTGCTGATGTTGTGAAGTATCACACTGAAGTCTGCCTACCTGCAATGCTGGAATTCGAGCATTGAATGATCCACTTTGAGGGTCCGAACTTGTTTGTGTTGAGCCAAATCTCAGGCCAGGGGAACGATGCATCAAAACCATATTATCATGATGAATGTTGTTTTCATGCAAATGACAATACCCAAAGTGCTTGGTAGGTTGAGACTTTGGACTCAGAGTCCATCAGCAAACTGACCTTTTTAGACTACAGAGTAGACAGAACACAACACCTAGCAGGGTCTACACAATCTGTACAGATGTGTGGCTGTGCACAATCTCCCCTGACCTCATGAGCTACCGAGTACCCAGGTCTACACAATCTATGTAGGCTCATGGCTGTACTCTCAGTTTTTGTAAAGTACACTCAAGTATAGCACATACATTACAGTACGCAGAGGCCTGCCAGTGGGGTGGTGCCGATCTCGGCATGATCAAAAGCACTTCATTAGCATTCCAGCACATCACTAGTAGCAAGCCAGCACATCCTGGCTCGGCTTCATAGGGCTCTGAGTCGGGCTTACAAAAATCAAAAGCCAGACTGTCGTTGGGGGCTCAAGCTCAGCTTGGCCCAGCCCTGGACTTCAAGTTGGCCTAGTACTTACTAGTACTACTACTAGTAGTGTAGCTGAAGACAGTACTTGGAGACACCATGTGAACATTGCACAGCCAACTTTAATTGATTGGATCATAAGGACTAGTACCAACTCCGAACCGCAGCCGACCACTGTAGCGATTGCAGCAAATGCACCACTGAACAACTGGTGATACCAGAGCCAACCAGAACACGATGACGGAGTCTGGCTCAAGGGTCAAGGCAACGACAGTGATAATGAGTGTCAACCCTGGAGGCCTGACAAAGCACCCGACTGAAGCAAGAAGAGTTACCGGCAGGGAGCCAGGGACAGCTTGAGACAAGCCCAACAAGCCAGGCAGCAAAGCGGCCACACCATATGGTCTCCAGAACGACCCAGGACACCCTGAATGCGAGCAGAACAGACACGGCGGTGATACGAACGCACCATGTCGAGTTGGATGTGTCGGAAAAATCTAGGCACCATTAGACATGGTTGTATGTACATAATTGTAATGGTGTATTTTCGGCTAGCGCATGACAATGTGTTGCCATGGGGGAAGTTTGGGATTATGGGGCATTGTAATTCAAGGGGGTCATCAATATAATCAGGAGGGTTCCATTTCCGTGCCTGGCAATGTCATTGGTATGGTGATAGCATGCAAATTAAATTATTATGGGCTCACTACCATTCTAAGCCCATTGGCATACTTCAGCACCAATTGCTATTCTTCATAATTCATTGTTGTTCAGCTCCGAAGTTTATTTCCACTGCAATCCATTAAAATGTTACTACAATTATCCATCAATTATCTAGAAATCCATTATATACAAACTGTAAGTAATAGGCTAATACAACTAGTCAGCAATGTGTCCAGCACCTACAACAGTAATGCAGCACCTACCTGAATCAAATCTTGATGACGAAAATCCATAAGGACAATGGATGCGAGAATTGTGATGGACTATTAAATTTAATAGTATAAGAATCCTGCAGCACAACAACGAGCTCAAATTATGGAACAGTTACCATTGGAGAGTTAAATCAACTCATGGTAGGTGGAAACAGTCATTGACAGAGGTACCAGGCAGAGTCAGGTCCAGGGTCCAGGTCCAATGTTGTCATGTATGGCAAACAATGAATGGCATCGATGATGATTCAGACGGTAACAGTTCGGGGTGGGGGGAGGTTTGGTCATTGTCATCACCGACGATGACCAAGTGGAGCATGGAGGATGATGACAATGATTCGGAAGCCAATTCAGATGGTAGTGGTTCGAGGTAGAGAAAAAAAGTTCAGCAACAGACTTCACATAGGTCTAATATAATAATGATTAGTCATCACCCAATATGGTAGTACAGGATTAAAATGCTCAAGATAATTTGTCGAGCATGCTAATAAGACGAGTCATGATGACGTCGAGCAACAGAATGATTTCATTGAGAGTGTATGTACATAAGATCAGGAAAGCCTAGTGTGATATCCAGGTAACACATGAAGGAAGACTCAAGATCGCTTTGCTCTGGAGCATGTAGCCCTAATAACCGGAACCCCCTCCACTGCATTCACTGTAACTGCCTGGGCTTGGTCTGTTTGTTTACCTTTCCTAGACTTAGAGGCCCTGGAGGAAGGGACGCTCACTAAGGCTGGGACAACATTGAGGGCGATAACGGGGGGTCGGCGTTGTGGGGGATGGAGACTGATCCGGATGGTTGGGAACCGAGCTAGAGATTTGAAAGGGGAATATGGATTTCTGAAGTGGTGGACAAGGTCACCGATTGTGTGGGAAACATCACAGTGGACGACCTCATCTCAGCCTGCGCAGCTGCAAGATCATCAGAAGTGACAGGAACAGCAGCACGTGGAGCTGTCCGAATATTCCCAGAGATAGAAGGCAGGCCCGCAGGTGCTGGAGCAGCGCTGGTGATGGGGAGTGGGTTCATAGCGATAGTAGATTGGACAGCAGAGGAGGGGTTGGCGGCAGCAAGAGGGTTTGAGTTCGCACTTTGATCTCCACCAAAGTCCCCCAGTTGGGCCAGAATATTGTCTTCCTACCTCTTGGGTGCCTCCATAGGATTGTCGGCATTGGCGCCGGCAGATGGTTGCTGGGATGCCTTTCGGTCTACACCGAAAACGGCATCATTGAAGTGATTCAAGACCGCCAATGACCACTCCTTATTAGCAGGCTTCTGAAGCAACTCTATATAAAATTCAAAGTCTTTCTCGTATGGAATGCCGCTTTGAGTGCCAGTGGACGAAAATTCGTCGTCACCAGAGAGAAGGAATTGAGCCTATCGATGTATAAAAATGAGCAGTCAGTATGATAGAATGTAAATCGAACTTACGAATGTGCAACAAGTGGTTACCATGCCCTCGGTTATTGTCGTCCCCCCAAGTTTCTTACCCCTTCCTGGTGGACCGCCCCGTTTTTTTCCTGTGAGGACGCCTTTTCCAAGGAACAAAATGCAAGCCATCTAATTTAAGGGACAATGAATTATGAACAAACCAAATTTGAATGTATAGCTTACCTGAGTCAACACTTTGTTTTTGAAGAGACCTTGGACATCTATCTTGTTCGGGTCTTGGAAGAGGATCGGTGCAAGTGGCGTATACTTGTCGTCTGGGTTCTGTGGGTTTCTCTTTAGAAGGGACAGGAAGGCAAGGTTGTCCGTTCGCTTTCTCCGATCTCCGAGAGCTGTAGGGTCTAGTGCTGGAGTCAAATGGGCGAAGAGCTGTACTGCGGAGTCTTTGATAGGTTTGAGAATGTTGGCACACTCCGTATTAACCGTTGACGTGAACTGTGTAAAACAATTATTAGTACTGAGCTTAATTGGCGGAGTCCGAGTCCACCTGTGTCACTTACAAGCTGCTCAAATTGCTCATACTTTGTAGCTTGCT
>JBBPQL010000083.1:0-64764 GCA_038092515.1 Boletus subparvulus
GCATATATTCACCTCGGAGCCACAATATCTTATTTACAGCCATACCGAGCAGTGTTTCAAACGTGATGGGCAATACTGCCTGTTGACTCACAAGCAATTTGAGCCTTTCAATAAGAAAGGATCTAAAGGATTTAAACCTGCTCTAGCGCACATCATTCCAAACTCTGTACACGGAAAGGTTTGCATCGAACTATTGCAATCACTGCTTGTTTGTTCATCAGTTTGAATCAGCCAGACACTCTGAAGTGCTTAGCTATGTTCGCCGGTGACGCTGCAAGAGACGAAGTTAACCGGTATCTGAATGACACCGGCAATGTCATAAATATGCAGCAGGATGCTCATACTTCGTATGATGAGTTGCGGTGGGGAATCGAAGCAAAAGAAGAAGATGGAAAGGTGCGATTTCATTGATACGTTATCGTCATTACTGATCCATTGATTAGGTCAAATACATCTTTCGAATGATTCCCACCGATCCCGAAGAATGTTCCCCGGGGCTAATCGATTTGAGTGAGGGTGAGGAAATCTTGTTCGGAAAAGGAACCGAAGGCAAGAAACTTGACTATGGACCCAACCCCGTACTTTGTAACCTTCGGTTGGCTGTGGCTCGAGTCCTGAAGATGAGCGGTGCCGCTGATATAATCTTGGAGTGGAAGGACGAAGCGGATGACGAGGGATTTTGTCGTCTCTTCGTTACCTCCGAAGAGGACTGTGATAAGTTGGATGCCAAACTCCTTCTTTCCGGCAGAACCATAGTTGCATAGTACTCTCCTCCGTATCAACTGATCAGATGGACCTTTAAGCGCTGAAGAGTGGAGTAGGTGGAGCCATTTTCATCATAGACTCGGACGAGTTAACTTTTTAGCAGACAGCCTCGTTGGATCCGTAAGACGTGTCAGTGTTCACCAGGAGTCTCGCTTTCGATCGATTGCGAACGTGCCTCGCGAACGGGTCGCGGAACGTCTGTAAAGTGTATTTTTCTCCCCTGCCTACGCTAGGCAAGGTTTCCGCCGACGAAGGCGACAGTTCCGATATCTACCGAAACAATTTTGCCACGCTTCGCCACTGCCATTTCGCCGGCAGACTCGAGTAATTCTTCCCCCAACACTAGAACTTCCCGGATTACGGTATGAACAGGCTACTCCCATCTGTGTGCGTTTTATCGATCCTTTTAGATACGCAGAGTTCTCTCCTGTCGCCGTTTCCAATGACGATTACGCCGCCGTTTCCATCTCCTCTTCCTTCGCTGCGACTCGGCACATAGCTCGTCGCACCGATCAGTGGTACCTCGCTTCTATACATATCCCGTGACATCAAACCACGCCCACAGTTTTGACTCCCTTCTATTAACTGTCGCTTCCACTCTCTAAAGGTGGTGACTGGAGTCCGGGTTCCGAAATTTGCCAAATGGAGTATGCAATCGGTCGAACGCAATTTTCAAATTGAGCGCGGTTGTCCGGCTTTCCATACCACTCGGAGATCTCAGGCTGCGGTCCGCATGGATCCCCATCTTTCGCCATCGATAAGCAACACTGACCCAGAACGTTCATGCGTATATAACCCTGGGGGACTGGGACGTCTTAGGATCTTCAAACAGGACCATTCCCTCCTTCAGTCGCTTTGCCCAAATGGTTGTCGACCTATCAGGATATCCCTCTCATCAGATAAAACTCATCAATGAATTCGATCTGGCAATGGTGGAAAGGAACGTGAACCTCCTCGAGAAATACTTGCACAAGGACTATCGTCATGTCATTCTTCCGAAATCTCTCGGCAAGCCGGCGATAAACAGAGATGAGTGGCTTGCATCAATAACGCAAGTCTTTGGCACCCCCATCCAGTTTGAGAGGGTGAGTTATACTGGTTGCCACTTGATCCTCACCCAGGCTAAATCCCTCTTACAGCCCACCTACCATTCCGTCGTGGAAGCTCCAGGGAAGGTTGTTCTTCACGTCCGTATCCCAATTCATTCAGGACAACTTCGCATGTGCTTAACGTAGCGTGCCTACTCATAATAGGCTTCCTCCACCGTGAAGGGCTTGCCGGGGCAGGACGGAACAAACGAGTCGATCTGGATCGTAGAGTTCGCTGTTGGCGCGGACGGACAGCTCAAAATCAAGGAGATAGAGCAGTTCGCCGACACCAACACCTACGTTGATGCGTTCGAGGTTGTGAAAGCCAGAGAATACTAGTACCGTGCTTTGTTTGTCTCCCGATGACGGAGTATGAAACCTGTGTACGATAACGAGACTTCTACGTGCATTTGTTAACAACTTTCTAAGTCAGTAAATCTACAAAAGTTGTATAGTACATACGAGTTCACACTGACACAACAAATTTCTTGAGCTTGAACCTTGAAGAAACGGGACCGATAGTTGTGGACAAATGACCAGCTAGAGAATGGGGAAGTCGTAAGTGACGGGAGATTCCTCGATTCTCCTTTATCGAAGTCGGCCTCATCGATCATAATTGAATGGTAAGTAATCCATCGACTTTATACTAGTAGAACCCTTTTGTTCATCTTAGTGATGAATTCCGAACCGCTTGCCCCGGCCACCAGCCGGTCCCTCATTCCCAATTGAGTAGAAGACAGGATGTTCACAATAATATTGTATTGGTGATGTGGTGCTACACCAAGAGCAAAAGGATTTAAAAACGACACAGCGAGTATGCATTGCATAACACCGATACCAAGTTACACTCCAGCATGTATAAACGTACAGTTATCAATTGAATATACACAAATAACCTGAAACGATAAATGTGGGACGGACTCGGAAGAGGAGCTTTTAGCTTTTTTCGAGCCTGAATCTCCCGCCTAGGTAGGCTCTTCATCAACAGTATTAAAAACCTTCATGAGTCGTTCCCTGGGAAGCCAGTTGTCTGCAGGGATGAGCCACCAACTCAAGACCGCAAAGATGGTGATTGCACACAAGATCACTCCAGCCTATCAATCGAACAGAAAAAAATAAATCAGATCATATCCACGAGAGAAGCAACTGTGCTTGGAAGGACTCACGAAATTGAATGTTCCAGCAGTGACAGGGAAGAAGAAAGGTGAAACCTGGACTGCAAACACGATAGCCATGAAAAATGCTGTAGCAACGTAAAAGCACTTGGCGAAGGGGCCCAACTTGAACTTTGACCATTGGAATTCATCTGGGGTCATGAATAACCTCAACAACGCGATGAGACCATATGAAGCGGTGATGGGAATGACAGCTGCGGAGGTGAGGGAGGTGAAGGCCACTTGACTGGGAAGGATCGTGCAGAGGATGCAGGCACCATAGATGTACATGACAGTCACCGCGTTTCGTGGTAGTTTGCTTTTGTCTACTTGACAGATCCAGGAGGAAAAGGGCAAGACACCATCACGGGCTACAGCAAAGATAAGACGGGAAGCAGCGACGATCGCGGTGGAAGTAGCCTGCACCAGGGCAAGGCGGTGTCAATCGCTGAGCGGCAAGGTTACGGAATGGGAATTACCAAGGTAAGACCAACTACTGCAATAATGGTCATGAAGATACTGGGACCCTTACCCAATGCCATAGCATAGACCTGTACGAAGGGTAGGGGAGCATCCAAGGAAAAGAAGGTGCCCAAATCCGGGATGCAAAACAAGAAGAGGATCGTGGTGAGGAATCCCATTATTCCGGAGACCAGGACAGAGGTCAAGATTCCCCGAGCGGCAGTGACACTATAATTTAATGTCAATGGGGGACATGGGAAGGCTGGGATTCTCTACGTGCTTAGCGTGACGAGTTTCTTCTGCAACATGACCAGCAGCGTCAAAGCCTATGAAAGGTGAGGTGGTAAAGAAGCTACAAGGGATGAGTATCGAGGGAAAAACGTGGTCCAACCTTTAGCACGTACAAACAAAGGATCCAGTTCCATCCAGTTGGGGCACCAGTGCCGTTATCTATCCAATTTCACGAAGTCGGATAAGTGAGGTGTCAACTCAAATGAAATACTGACACGTTGAAGTGAAAACTTGCTCCGCGGATTGGAATCCGTATGTTCTCGACACGCCAATTGGAAGCCAAATAAGGCACAGGAGAAAATCGAGAGAACAAAGTGCGACTGCGAACTTGAGCACCAACGAATATAGTCTGGGGGGCAGGTAGTTGATTGCAATAGCCAACAACAAAAAACCCTCCGACATGGCCCAGATGAAAACACGCCACTTGATATTATCATTATTTGCTCCTCCAGGGAAGTCAATCTCCCAGACGGTCAACTGAGATGCAACATAGTAGGCAGAGACCTGTACAGAGACCCAGAGGATTAGCAAGATGTACAATGCTGGGGTCACTAGACCTGACTTGGCACTCGGCGGCAGTGATTGTCATCCAAGCAGTGGAGATCCACCATGCTACAAGGAAACCAAAAAATCTGGCGTATTTGGGACCAGCACTTGCTGCAGCCCATATATAGATTGACCCACTAATGGGTATGGCCGAGCAGATTTCTGCAATAACGGCAGCTGTGATCATCAGGAATACAAAGGTGATGATGTATGAAGACCTAGAGTTCATCAATGGGACATTTGAACATCTGAGATGTTGATAGCGCTATACCAGATAGCTGCCGGACCACCTGCGAGTAAACCCAGGAAGATGAATGCCCTGTTTGTGGTGTTATTTCCCCATTGAAAAGCATCCGGTTAGAAGCACATACCTGACACAGTTGACGGGGTTCAACGAGACGAAACTTGTGGCGAAGCTTTCGATATAATGCCAAGTACGATGGAGTTGCTACAAGAAATTAGCGCAACAGTGAGCGTGTCCTTTAAAAGAGCATACTTGTTTGTATCCAAATTCATTCTAAACGAGGCGTAAAAGTCAAGAGTCAGTGATTCCGTATCGAAAAAAAGGGGGGGCAGTAAGAAAACAGTGAAAATTGCTGGGAGCTAATTTCCCAGCATCGGCCAGCGAGCAGACACAGTGAGCGCTAGTGAGCCTTGATTGGGATCCAAAGGCACGATCGCGATCCATGTGAGTCTGTAACAGCACAATACAGATAACGCCCGTGATCACTGCCATGTGCCACCAAGAACGGGACAGAGTGCCATTACAAATTACATATGTAGCAGAACACGACACACAAGGTAACCCCCCGTCCTGAGACAGAGTTCAAGTATGAATTACCAGCTGGAGCTCGTCTTGATCTATGGTGGAAGCCAATTCGTGGACATAGGCATCTTTGTAGTCAGCGGGCAACTTGTCGGACTTGTCGTTCGTGGTCATGGTGGGAGAAGAGGTTTCCAGGGAGAAGGAGCGCAACGCTGCTGTGCTATTTATTTGCCTAGAGAAGGTGAGATAATGAGATAAATTGAATGTCGACCGTGGGCAGACAGGAGTGCAGTAGCCGTAATGAGCATGCCAGTGGTGCGTACCTTACGCGCCATTGTCTCCAAGCCTCCTACATTTGGATGCACCAACCCCTTCAATTCGGACTGGGCGTCCTGGCGGATCCTGACCGGGGTCACCAAAAGCGTCGTGCGCACCCGGGACAGTACGACCCACCCACCACATCACTCCATCATGTTCCGAACGTGTCGCGTGCTGTCGCCGGCACCACCACGCTTATCGCATCCCAAATGCACCCGCCGAAGTGCACCCCCACCCCGTCACCGTCACCCGCCGTCCCACCGCGTCGCGTGTACACACGCAGACAACAAGTCAGTGTGCACGAGCGAGCGCCCCCTTTTCTTCTTCTTTCTTTTGGTTCCTGCTCTCCTTTTGGTGTGGCGTGTACCCGTTACTCACAAACCGATCTGGGTGTGTATCGCAGGGCGTATCCGGAACAGGCAAATTTATATTCGGGGTGGCCAATGTCGCCAAAATATCGCGTGGCGAACCGTTCGATGACGCGCATCACTGGGACCCATCTCTGAGATCTGAAGAATCAGAGGTTGGAGCGTAATGCGTGGAGACCTATGAGTGAGAAGGGCCCTTAGCGAGTTCCACAGAACCAGCGCCAGACCGTATCATAGTAGTAGTAACCCTTGGGATTCACAACCACCGGCTGAGTACTCAAGTTCGAGTCGGTCGTCCGCTCCCAGTGAAACATTCCCACGCCTCCGTTGATCGAGAATTGGACGATAGAGTGTGAGAGTGAAATAGTCTGGACCACACCCACCATCGGCCACATACTCGGGTGCGGCCACATAACTCCCGCCACAAACGAGCAAGGTACCAGCTCCCCAAAACAAAGAGGTATAGCGCGCCTGAAACGTATCCTGCTATCCGAATCAGCTTACCTGCTATGGACGCTAAGATGCGACCGCGTAATAGGCAACAAACGACACACCCATGCATCGACCACCGCAAAATGGAGACGCGCGATCGAAACTAGGCTGGACATCGATCGTAGACTGGCAAAAACAAACAGAAAACAACACACTAAAGAAAAGGTCCTCCATACCTGGTCCTCAATAACAGCAGACCCCGAATCTCTACCACAAAACTGGACTACCAGTTTTAGTGGGTATTAAGCTACCCAGGCCCCCTGATTAGACCGGGGACACCAAGTAGCGTACAGAGCCCCACACCCCCTACGAAGATAGGGTGTGCGTAAGAGCATTTTCCCTCGGACCGGTCGCCCCTCGGGCCTCCGCCTTAGTGTGTTATGTAGAGCTAGCTTTGTCAGTTGCTACATAACAATAAACACTTGTCTAAAAAAAAACAAAGAGTGAAATAGCACTGGCAAGACGACGACCGTAATCATCTTGTATTTCATGACCGCGTTACAGCACTGTAACGACATACCAACGAACAACATAGAATTCTGAAAAGCGTCCACGCGTGAACCCAAAAAAACGCACTGTCCTCCGATCCCATTCACTCGTGAAACCTGTTCCTGGCCCGCTCCAAGGGCGCTCAGGCGGTCAGATCACACGCGTCCGGCCTGAGCGCGCACCACTGCGGCTGCAACGAAATCGCATTCACGCCCCTCTGGATCATCCTATACCTCAAATCCTGTTTCATCGCAAAAAAAAACGAGCGCAATCGTCAGAGATCAGAAACTGTACATCCATTCAACCGCACGACGAAACTCACATGAAGGCGCGGTAACGCTTCGGTCCCATTGAGCGGTGCGCCCGTCGGTTGTTTCGCACTCCAAAAGATCTCGGCCGAGGAGGCGGCGCGGGGCCAGACGATCGGGTCGAGGTTTTGTGGCCCGGATTGTTCGGTCCAGAGTAATTGTTCGCCTGGTCTCGTCGTCAACGACCCAGCGCACGCCGGTGACCAACATGAAGGAACGCACCTCCGAGAACGAGCGAGTATTGGGATTCCTTCAAGTTGGCGAGCGGATCAAAGGTGTAGGACTAGGAGGGGGGGAAAAGGATCGTATGAGCCTCAGGTCATGGCTGCGCAGGTGACTCCCAAGAAACCGCTCACCCAGGACCACGCCTTGAAGGGATCACACCAGCTGTTTCTATCATCATGGCACCAACGGGCATCAGTCCCCTTCATCATGCTTATCACGACTGGCACATGACCTACCCAGTGGGGAAGCCTCCCACCCACTCTCCTGCACCACAGTCCTACGAGGGTCAGAATCAACAGGGGCATCAAAAAAGAAGCACACGAACGAGATAAAAGTAGTCGGAAGGTGCCTGAACGATGCGGTATCCCAGGTCGGCCACGGCGGCGGCGTCTTCAGATGAGATCCAGACCCTAAAACGGACAATCAGAAGATATGCTCCGACGGATCAAAGGCACCCACATGACGATGGTCTCGTTCGAAAGAGTGAGGTTCCATTTCAACACCATCTCCTCCCAAACAACGGGGGTCTTGCCCTGCGCGATGAGTGCGCCGTGGGTACTGTCCGTAAACGTGGCGAGGGCCTCGACGAGGGTGGTGTTGGTCGAACTGAGTTGCTGCTGTGTGAGGGTGTCGTTGACGTAGCAGTTGGTGTTGAGCTCGTCGCCGCCAGTGCTAAAGTAGGACGAGGGCAGAGTCGAGGCGATGTCGCTCAGGAGTGAAGTGGTGAAGTTGACGACCTCGGGGAGGGCGAAGCGGAGTTGGCCGGCAGGGGGCTCGTTGGCATAGGTTGCCCAGGGAGAGGCGTCGAAGCAGGCGACGTAGTCGGGGTAGGACGCGCCAATGATGGCGGTGTGTCCTGGGTTGTCGATTTCCTGAGAACCATGTCAGCTTCAACGTTATCGGTATCGGTATTCCACACACGCACCAAGAGAACATCGATGCCGTGCTACGCGAAATGAGCAGCAGGTCGAATGAGAAGAAAGAGACGCACTGCAGCAGCGTATTGAACGACGTATTGCACGTCGCCCTCGCTGTAGGTCTCCTCGGCAGAGTAGGCACCGTTTGCAGCAAGCTCCGGGTGCTGAGCGACCTCGAGCGGGAAACTCTGACTGTCGGTGATGTGCCAATGGAAGGTGCTGATCTTGACCCAACTCATCGCGTCGAGCGTCCTAAGCAAGTCCGGGACCGGGAAGCTGTATAACACGCTCGACGTGACTCGACGTTGGACGAGAAAAACACGGTACGCACAAGTTGCGAGCGGTATCGAGCATAAAGCCGCGGTATGGCTGCGGCGCGTCATGATCAGCACACGCTAAGACGAAACGCCGCACGCACATAGGCAGGGGCATCCGTGATCGCGATCGGCGCCTCGAGCGTATACGTCTGGCCGCCATAATAATACCACAGCTGGCCAAACGTCGTCAGCCCACGATAGAGGCCCAACGTCGAACTGGCAGTGAGCATCGCGGCTTGGCCGTCGGCGGGGATGGTGAGGACGTATTCTTCGCTACGCGTGCCGAGGGGCTTGACAGACTCGACGGCGATGCTGTCGACGTCCGCGCCAGAAGCGAGGGTGAGCTGGAGCGAGGAGAGCGTGCAGGCGCCGGTGAGCGCGGCAGAATCATTGGCACCGCGACCGACGACGAGACGGCCAAGCTTGTCGTTTTGTAGGTAGTACTGGGCCTGCTGGACGGCCTCGTAGAGATCCGATGGTGCGCCTTGGATGGCGACGTCAAAGTAGAAGCCAGAGGAGAGTACGAGCGGGGTGGTGCCGGTGCTGAGCGCGGCGGGGATGGGCCACAACGCCCAGGCGCAGCGGAGGAGAGAGAGGGCGAGCAACAGACGCAGAGCCATGACTCGCGTAGCATGCCCGAGCCCAGCTGTTCTTTTATGGTGTGCCAGCAGGCGAGTTCATGTCATCATTGTCATGTGTCTTCCTCGTCCACGCTGATTACAAACTATAATATTCCGAATCCCCGGTGTGGGAGTCTCAGCCGAACAAGCGCCCAATACAGTTGTCCGCCTCACAACGACACTGGGCATACACCGCGTGCTCGCGCACCATCTCCTCCCCATCCTCCCTCGCCCCCTCGATCTCTTCCCGCTTTTCCTACACTCGCGTCAGCACAGCCCATCTCACCATGATGGCACTCACATCGATATCCCCATAGTACGAGAAACAGAGCTCCTCCCATGGCTCCACGTCCCGCGTCGTAAACACCGCCAACAGCGGCTTGTCGATGTCTGCATCATCGATATAGCACGCAAAGATCTTGCAATTCGGATCACAGCTATGATTCTGCCCCACCCTCAGTCCTCGTCCTAAGCACAGCCGACGCACTCACCAAAAACCGTGTAAACTGTCCTCGGCATCGTAATCAGTCAACGTCTGCTCGATCGACGTGCACTCACGTTTCCAGCGTGATACGCATCCACGACGTAAAGATTCTCCCATTCGTCCGGGTTCTCCATCCCCAGCTTCAGGTGGTGAAAGTCGATCGAAAACAAATACGTCCGTCCATACAGGTCATAATACCTGTCAAATTCGTCAACACATGACTCCATCGCTAGTGTCACACGCACCTCCCGCGCTCCTCGCCTTCTTGTTCCGTCAGTAGTTCCCCCGCGTAGATACCCAGGTACGATCCTTTCGGTATCTTTTTGTTCCCAGCAGATACCCCTGTAACGTACATGAGCAAAAACGCCCTGAATGAAATACGCTCCATTACCCCAGCCCTTGTGCATGGTCCTTACAATATGAACGGGCCACTTGCGCCCATTCTGCACCACCTATCAATATATATCAGCGACATCAATTCAAGTATGCAATGTACGCACCCGGTTGGGACAGTCCTCGTCACAGTCACAGAACTGATTGCACTCAAAAATGGGACACTCCAGCCGCTGCAGCTGCCCCTTGTGGTCATACACAAATGGTGATCCCGGCCACGTCGGCGGTATAATCTCCCCATCAATGTACCCTCGCACCCAATTGAGCTGCCGCTGCGCACACGCGCACGTCTTCGACTTGGGATCACACCGCCCAATACACCCACAACTCTTCAAGTGCTTCACGTCCGGCGGCGACACCCCCTCCCCATACCACATCTCGTTCGTATAGTGGAACTCCCACCGCGGCGTCACCTCGTCCCCGATATTGTTGTCAAAGACCTCAATCGGTGGCGAATCCGGTTCGTTGTTCATCGCTTCCTGTATGTGGGCCTCGAAAATTCTGCACCCCACGTCAGAATTACGAAATGTGGCCGGAAGTGTGTTCATCCAGTCCTGCAGCGAGTGCGGAAGGTCTTTGGCAAGCTTGTACTCGGCTGGTCGTTCCCGCTGCTCGGCCACGTGCGACGCCCACGTGATGATACGGTACCCACCGTGAATTTCGGAGGCGGACTTGTCTTTCACTTGATCAGGAACGGGTGTAGGGCGGCCGCGCAACTGTTTCAGTTGGCGCAAAATATCTGACACGTCGAATGAGGACGTTTCGGCTTGGTCGGGAACGAGTGCAGGGCGGGGCAACAGATCCAGCGGGTCGACTGACGTTGTTCTCGAGGGCGACCTCCCTTTCGAACTACTCCCGGACGCACGCGAGCGTACTCGAGGAGGTGGTAGTGACGTGCTGGATGCAGTCCGACTACTGACGATGGAACCAACGGGCACGGCCTCCGGCTTTCTGACATGAGCAGAGATAATCTCCAAACATCGGCCACCTACCTCAGATTCACGCACGGCGGGTACTGTCAGAAGAGCGTCACATTCGTCCATTGAATCCGCCGAACGAGGTCGTTTATCGTGGGAAACGTGTTGGTCAGCGTCTTGTGAAGAAAGCTCGATCGCTAAGGTGACCCCAACGTCTTCGGGAAGAACAAGATCAGGCGTCTTCGGATGAGACGAGGTTCCGACGGGATCATCCTGTACGACGGGTTCCTCGGGCGCAACTGCACTCGTGCTCTGTAGATATTGCATGAGTGAAATCTGACTGTGTGAGCCCGTACACGTACCGCAAAGTTGTTCTCCGACGCGGTTGTGACAACATCCTCGGTAGACAATTCAGGCTAATTGACAACACAGCTTAGCCCTATCCTACGCGTAATGCACGAGCATTTCACTTACCTCAATTTCCTCTGTTTGGCTGGGAGGGCCAGGTGCATCGTCCAACACGGTCTGCGGGACTGCTTCCTCTGCATCACTCCCTCTCATCTCGAGATCCTCAGGAGGACCAACCTGATCCAATGCATGCGTCAGCACCTTCGTACCCGAGCAGACAAGTCCACGCACAACCATCGCGTTCCCAACTTCCTGCCCAAGTTCGTCAACCACTCGCGACTCCGAGGCTTCCGCCCCCAAAGAATCGACCGACTAACCAAACCCCTCAGCAACGCCAAAGGACAGAGCACACGCGCGGATCGTACCTCGTCCATCACTTCGTCCATATCTCCAACTTTACCCACCTCATCCACGGAGGACCCTGGCACCTCCTCATCCACGACCACCTCTGGCTGCGACAAATGCACCGACGCGAGCTCCAACAACGTATCCGCATCATCCGGTTGGCCTTTGCCTTCTTCCTGCGTCTCTACCTCACCCTCGCCCTCACCTTCCGAGTCACCCGACGCCATCCCATCGTCCACGCGCGTCGAATCAACACAAACATCCCCCGCATCGACATCCATCGCATCAGCACCTCCATCTGAACCAAAGTCCGACTCCGACTCCGGAACTGGAACCGCGTCGGGTATTACAGGTGACGACACCGACAACGATTCCGAGTCTTCTGAAAACCTCGGCTGTCTGGGTGGTTGCGAGAGAGGCTTGATCGTCCGAGTGTCCGCGTCCCTGGCCCCAGGCTTCTGCTTCGGCGAGTCCCGCACGATATACGCCTCAAACGCCGCCGACGCCGACTCCCGTCTTCCATGCCCAGACATCCCCTTGGGCCTCTGCGAACCCAGGAAACACGCGTTGGCGCTCCCGCCCATAGAAGCACGGGACCGTACGGCGGTGGGGGAGATAAAGGGGTCGGCAGCGTGCTTGTCGCCGCTCTTGACGTGACTTTTCCGTGATTGCGCAGGCGAAATAAACGCCTCGAACGGAACGAGTCGTCGTCTCGCATCCGTGGTCAACGACGTACCCGATTCCGAAGTAGACGCTGTGGTTATTGGAGTTGGTGTACCCCACGCAACAGTCTTGTTGATACGTGCTCCCGACGACGACGTTTCGTCCTTGCCATCTGTCGACTTGAGCACTTCGATGTCAACCGGCGCGTGACTGTCCTCCTCATCGTCCAACGTGTGCGTCGGACCACACGCAGGAGTCTTGTTGGGGGCCCCCGACGACGACGCTTCGTCCCTGCCATCTGTCGACTTGGGCACTTGCGTATCCGCGATGTCAACCGGCACGTGACTACCCTCCTCGTCCTTGTGCGTATGCGTCGGACTTGATGTACCCTGCGCGAGAGTGTCGTTGGTAGGCGCCCCCGACGACGACGCTTCGTCCTTGTCATCTGTCGACTTGGGCACTTGCATCCCCGCGACGGGCTCAACCGGCACGCGACTATCCCCAACATCGTTGAAGGTTTGCGTCGGCGTCGGCGTAGACGGCGGTCGAGGAGACTGACCCGCACCCGCATTCCGCTTCGCCAACAACGTCCGAAGATCATTCAAACTCGGCGTTCTACCAAACGCTCTCGTCGGCTGCGAAGCAGACGGCGTCGGCGTCGAGGGTTGTGAGGGTGAGGGTGCGGATGCGGGTGCGGGTGCGGGTGCCTCGTTCGGACCTTGGCTAGCGCTCTTGGGAGGCGCGACGGGCTCGGCTGCATACGTACGTGAGAAGCGATGAAAACGAGAGGAGAACGGTGCAAGTGGGACGACGCACCTGGGAGCTCGACCACACTCCGCTTTCGAGCCAGTTCGCGCTCTTCTTTACGCGCCTGCAGTCGTTCCCTGCGCACCTCGTTGAGCACGCTGACCAGAGACATGGGCTCACTCGGACGGGGTATACGCGGAGGCGCGATGAACGGGCGACCGGACGAGCGAGCCAGGGGTTGTGTTGCCGCAGGGGGTTGGGATGGTGTCGTTTGAATGGACGAGGTAGTTGGTTGAGTAGACGCTGGTGGACCGTCGTTCGCAATGATACTCGGCTCCACAGTCAACGATTGAACCTGTGCTGTAGAGGATATACTTTGCGTGTCTGGAACCATCGGGGCTTCTGCCGGTTGTTGCGGTACTGGTGGCGGCGTTGGAACAACTGCCTCGAGCGACGCCATCGATGGCTCAGGCATCGAAAGCGCAGTATCATCCAGCATATCAGCATCCCCATCCTGCTCCTGCTCCTGCTCCTCACCAACACTCGAGGGCACTTCCACAGGCATGGACACGCCACCCGACGCACTCCCCTCCCCCTCCCCCTCCCCCTGCTCGTTCCTCTCCTCCACGCTCGCAGGCGCTTTCACGGGCCGTACCGCGCCATTCAACGCTCTCGAGAAGAACGAGTTCTCCCGTGCTTCCGGAAGCGGCCGTTTGAACCGCACCCCCTTGTACGATGAGATATCCGGGATGGCCAGCATCCCCGCGCACCCAAGCGGTTGCGACGCGCTCTTGGTCGACATGGTCGAACGCGGGCTTGCAGACGACGGGGACATCGAAACCGACGCTGACGAGGTCAAATGCACAAGGGTGGGAGTGGACGAGGGCCGCGCAACGACAGGTTGAGACGAAACGCCCAGCGGCGCGATAGAACTCGGTGGCTGGCTCTCCTTTGGTACCTCCCCGCCCGATTCCTGACTCCTAATCTCCCCACTCTCCGGCGTCTCCGGGGAACGTGTAAATGGCACGGGCGCCTCGTTCGAGTCCACCTCGCCTTCCTCGAGGTCGAGTATTTCCAGATCGCCATCCCCATAGATGTTTTTCGTTGGAGTGTCGTCGTTCCTGGATGTCGCCAAACTCTCGCGCGTCGACGCTCCTAGACGATTCGGAATCGTAACCCCATTTTCCACTGCTCTCTCCTCGGCCTCGTCTCCACCTCCTCCCGGAAGGGCGTCCTCGCTCGTCTCCTTATCCATGACCCCGCTCAGCTCATCCATATTCAGATATGAATCAAACAACTCATCCGACCCCGACACGTCCTCGCCTCCCTCCGGCACGCTCGCACTAACCGCAACCGCAGGGCCAGACGAGACAGCCACTGGCAGCGTCGCCAACGACGGCCCAGCATCAATACTGTCCCACCCATCCAACGCACCACTCGAATGAGCGCCATTGCCGGTGGTGTCGAATTCGATGTCGCCGAATGCATCGTCAAAGTCATCTGGTGGAGGACCGTAGGAAGGAGAAGGACTTGGTTGGGAAGGTAATTCGTTGTCTTGTTGTTTCTCTTGAGATCTCGAAGGTGGATGCTCGGGTAGCGGCGTAGAAGTCAACGAAGGCGTGGGTTCAGGAATGGGAGCTGGCGCCGCCGCAGGTTTAGGTGGTGGTGGTGGCACTGCTGGCGCCCCCTGAGACGGAAGCACTGGTGCAGTGACCCGAGAGGTTGAAGCCGGCGCGGCTGACACCGTCGGACGTTTCGACGCACCACCTCTCGTACCCAAATCCTCTTCGCTGTCCGATATTGAAATCACATCTGCATCCGCGGGCGGTGGCACCCTCTTCCAATTTGCCCCCTTTCCTTGCGTCCCACTCTTTCGCCGATGCGTCGGACGGACGAGATCGTCTTCCGAACTGCTAATAATGATGATCTGATCATCAGTGTTCGCCAATACGCTCGGCCGAGGCCCGGCACTGGTGGATGGCTGAGACGGGCGAGGACGACATGCCGAGTCGCCCGAATCGGTCAGTTCGATCGCGTTGCCGCCGCCTCGTTGTCTGGCCATGTGCAGCGGACGCGTGGGTGCCATTTCTTCATCGTAAGTCGTGCGTTTGGCTATGAAGAGTTGAGAGGTGAATGCATTGGACGTGGATAAGAGGAGGATGCACGACGACATACGTTTCCACTTGGGTCTGATACGTGTCCATGCGGCCGATTCGTCCCTTGGGTCACCTGTATTCACATGAGATGGCACAACAAACGAACAGTACCGAGGACGAGCGTGAAACACGATGCATCAATACGAGAACCTGTCATTAACGGAAAAAAGACGCACTCGGCTTTTGCGCGTCCTTCAGCAGATTCGCCGTAGTCACTTTGTGAATGTTCTTTGCCTGCGCCGTCTGCTTGCGTGCCGTCACCGGTGGCCCGCGTCGCGACGATGTCGCCCCATTTTGTTCTCGTCTCTTTTCCTTTTCCTTTCCCTTGTCCCGCGCATTAACTTTTTGAGCCGCCTGCGAAAGCGTCTTGGGAAAGTCCGATGTAGACATGCCACTGCTCGAACTCTGATCTCGACCCCGCTGCGTCCGAGACGCTCCCACGGTAGGCATTCCATTTTTTTTCTGGGTAGAGGGCGGCGCAGGTTGCGTGCGCGAGGCGAGGCCCGCGTCCCCACTCGATGGCGACGCCGACGACGCCGACAGACGACCTGTGCCCGTATCCCCGTCCAGATCCAATCGCGGCAACTTGTGTGGCCTGCGCGCAGACACCGACTCGTGCGCTGGTGCTTTGCGTTTCGAGATAGGAGTACGAATGAGATCCAGTTCGTGTTCTGATTCGTCGTCGCCCATGTCCACGTCCAGGTCAATATCAGTGTAGGAACGGATGCTCGTGCGCGTTGACGGCGAGCTGCTCGCGAGTTCTGATGATCGAGACAAGGCGTGTGGGTCAGTGTGGGTGTCAAGGCGTGTTATTGGTGCCACATACCAGAAAGGACAGCCCAAGATGGACCTGGAGAGGTTGGTGTCATTCAAAACGGCCAATGTTACAGTACGAAATTTGGTCGGACTACTGGTAGTAGTCGCTGTTTACGCATGCTACCATCCGTACAGACAGTCATAAAAGACGAACTTTTGTCCCCGCTGAAAGAAGAGCTCTGATTGGCTGTGCGTTTCCACAACGGGCAAAACCCTGAACTAACTAAAAATAAAGTTGAATTCAATCGAACTGCTGATGCTAATTATCAGCCGCACATCATCACCCATTTCCGCCCCCTGTTATTTTTCCGACTGCCATTTGCTTCACATCCTACCATGAACCGTTGAGGTACTGGCTTTTCTCGTACCAGTCGACCAATTGTACTGTTAGCATGGCCTATTTACTATCTTCTATCTTGCATCCGGATCATCAGGGATCCTTGCTTCGACTTTCCTAAGTGTTTGGTCGACGACCTCAAAAATAGCGACACGAGCTATGGTACTATACAACATCATATCCAAAGAAATCAAGGAAATATGAGGTTAAGAACGCAGAGAAAATGAAGTAACCCTTCAACAGCCAGTGACCGAAATTGTCAAAAACACTCTCCGAGTAAAGCGAGACGTCTTTAGACTAAGCCAGTAACTTACAGCACGCTCTCCTCCACTTCAAGTCAATTCCGATATGGTAATCGCGAGGAGATACGCGATGCCATTCTTCCGCATGCGCCTGACTACTCTCCAGTAAACATACGCACGATCAAGTATGCAGTCGAGCCAAGAAAACGAACGACTGTTGGAGTTTTAGATGCACTCTACCAGGTGAATGACATGATCGCTTACATGCTAGCCCTGCGATGGAGAACAAGATGACGGACATGTAGACATTCACAAATACCGAGGTTTGCCCGCTGCCCGGGCTTGGTGTTGCGGAACTGTACAGAAACGACGATGAGCCCATGAAAAGCAGGCACAGAAGGACAAAACATACACGACAGCCGCGGCTAGCAAAGCCTGTATGGACTTGTCAGCAAACGAAATCCATCATTCAGTGAACCAAAACAAACATTGCTCAAGGTCCAAATCAACAACACCTACAACCACGGTCGAGGGAGTCAGCCACGATCCTGAAAATCCATGTCGGTGTGACTCACGTTTGTCCGGAAGGTTTTGTAGAAATCCTGCTGCTTTGTCGTCGGGTCTACTTTTTGTTTCACTTTCGGCGGCTTTGTAGACAGTTGACGCCTCGCGGCTTTGTAGGCAGCATTGATATCCTTCTCCTCAACTTCGACTTCGTTGTTACCCGAATTTTTACTAACATAGACGACCCCAAGGTCAGTGGAAACTTTGTTGTCACCCTTTGTACCCCACGACACATCGTGAACATTGGCAAGCTGACAAGGAGTTCTAAGTGAACTGTTTCGGGAGAAAAAAACTGGACGAAACACACAGAGTATACGTTCAACACCCCAATATACGACGGTGCCATCAAAAGGTATGGTAGGAAAGAAGTGAGCATGTGCCATGGTTCGAACTAGACCAGTGTCAGTTATTTCAACAACTCATATACTGAACGTAAACGTACAAATAAGAGCGATGAGACGGTATAAAGTCCGATCGTAGCCCCAACCGAAAGGACAATGTTTCGGATGATGGAATTCGCGAGGAAATCTTTAACTTGGACGGCACGACCCTCCGACTGGGCAACGCTCTCAACACCCTTGTAAGCAAGAAGGAAGGCTGAGGACTAGTGTGCAGTGTCAGCACGAATCTGACAGAAGAAATTTTCACGAAACACACCGTCATATAAATCGTGAGAAGACCAAAGCCAACGAAAGCCAGCGTATATGTCCACTTGGCACCTTGGGGCCTATTACCCAGCGAAAGCAGGAAACACAGGATGAGAAGCCCCAGGTAAAAGTAGTTCAAGCAGAGGTTCAGGTAATGCAAACTCGGGATGTAGTCCTCCAGAGCGTTTGTGAGGATCACAAAGGCAATGTAATAGTTACCCTGGCACAAATTCCACATCAACAAGGCGATTCAACATGAAGAGGGACAACACGTACGAGGGAGAACCAGGAGAATATCAAGTTATACAGTTGATAAAACATTTCCACGTGCATCCAAAACTTGCGAAGGAAAGAGTGTGACGAGCGATAGATGTAGTGGAAATGAACGATACTGTGCACCGCTGCGAAAAATGAACCGTTAAGCCAACGCCGACGTTGCGATATCAGTTCCGGAACTTTGTCGGGAACATCAGTAACAGCATAAGCTGACTTGACATAATGTAGGATCCATGAACATCCGCGCTTCGAGACCAACTCCCAACACAATATCTGATATACCCATTAATAACTAAATCCAAATAAAACTAGCCACTTACCCGATCCTCGGCAAGATACATGTTAGCAGTAAATAGATCTGTGCCTGCGCCATGCATCGTCTCTCCTAAAAAGTACTTCTGCAACGGGCCTTCTCCCTTAACATCGTTTTGCAAAGCTTTATACCGATATGCACTGAATGCACCAGGTAGCACCGTGATATAGCCAAACACACTCTCCAGAGGTTTATCCAAGATGTTGGACATCTTGTACTCGAAGTTTTGTGCTGCTACAAGCGGATTAAGAAGGTTTTTTCCGTACGTGCCTTTGTATGCCGCGATCTCTCCGCAAGCCCCACCCACGTTGGGGTCGATATCGAAAGCTTTCCAGAGATGGTATATGGAAGAAGGACCGGGCGCTGTTCCAACGTCGAGGAGCACACAGACGTTGGGTTTGAGGATGGGCCCAAATGCGTTGAAGAACCAGCGATGGGAGTTGATTTTCTTCTGGTTCTTTTCTTTCAGGCAGAAAATGAGCTGAACGGGTCTCATATCCTCATCTGCGCCCTCATTCATCGAGGGCGAGACAGGGACTACGATGTGTCAGGACATATAACACGTAGCACTCGCGCGCACTTACTCTGAGTTGTATACTCGTAGATGTGAGCTATCACGGGCTTCCCGTTTATAACATTCTTTTCTCCCATCAACAGAGTCCAGACAACGATTCAACGTACATACCTTGGCGATTCCATCTTGATATACGCCCATCATAGCGAGGACGCATAATGTCCGGGGGTTGATCTTTCGACGCCCATCGCTAACGATGCAAACCACGACCTTCTTCCACCCGTCCTTGCCCCACATCTTACTCCGGCGCCGATTACACAAATAGGCAATGTTCTTCATGACACCTTGCATTGATCGGCAAAACAGCTCCTCGTCTTCGTTGTACATTGTCATGACAATGAATAATTCCGTGTGTCGTGGTGGGTCATGATGGGACTGCCTCAGCGTAAACAAATCGTTTTGAAACTCGTTGGGATCGCACGTCGCCGCCGAGTACCGCATGTGGGTAAATTCGCGCTTGTTGCGCAACGCGCACTTATCAAGCAACTTTGAGGGTACAGGAGAGTCGAGGACGAAGTTACCGTGGAACAGCGAGACCGTTTTCAGCGTCTTGTGCTGTCGTGGAGGTGACATGCCACCAGCGCCTATGTCGCCTTCCTGCCCACTGGCAATAGATGAGGGGAAATCGGGTTGCGACAACCGAATCGTGGGCATTCGCCGCTCTTCGTATGGGTTGTATATTATGCCATCGTGACCACACACGGGCCGTGGTGGGATGAGCGAAACAGGAGTGGATGAGGAAGGGTTGTGTCCGTCGTTGTAATGGCCATGTTGTGCCTCGTCCGCCTTCAAGGGCACCGTTCGTTCAGCGAATTCTGGACATTAAACTGGACTTTGACTTACTTCTGGGTACCACCACATGACTGCGCGTTCGAACCCGTCGCAGTGCCGGTGTAATTTATACGAAAACCAAAGAGGCGGTTCCCGTCAGTGGGCCCCAGTGGGTCCCGTCAGTGGGTCCGGCCATCAGTGTGTCCTATCATAACTCTCCGAGCCTTGCCAGGTAAGTACTTCCCTCGAAGGCGGCAGCCACATATCAAGGTTCTTGAACTGCCTTCATTTGAGTGCTTTGCGGATGCCCCGGCGAGTGGGACAACCGAATAAAATATGCAGCCGGCAGAATTTTTGATAGTGGCTGGTCGTGTCGGGAGGAAGCGCTATTGATCGATAACAAGCGTCTGTGACAATCATTTCATGAAAAGAAGTCACCCACCTTCCAATCCTGGAGAGGCGGACCCACTCATTCCTTCAAATCATGGGTTCATGTGATCATTAGAAGCATCCGGCTGTATACCAATATTTCCAGGAATGGGCTAGAGATTCCATCATCGAGGGCGCATGTTCACAGCCTGGACAATTCGCTTGCAATGGTCTTGGAACGTCAGGTTTCATCGCTCAGCACGTGTAGTGCTGGTTCTGACCCTCCTGATCTCCACCCAGCGCCCTGAGTCATCATTTGAACTTGCGCTTAGCGGCTTTCCGAGTCGTTGCATCGTCTACTCCACCATTTGACTTCTCCATCGCCCGGGCACCTCCTGTCATTGTTGATATCGCTCCCGGATGTTAACTTGTCACGAGCCCCTCTACTAGTAGGCAAACATTGATCTTTAGGTAGCAATCCCATCGCAACTCGTTTCGAGTCATTCCTGCGTTAAAACCGAGTTGAATGTGGTTGCGTGCCCGGCTGAGTTTGCGGGTGCACGCACTCTCGACTTCAAGCCATCGTCTTGGCCCCGCAGCCCTTCGTAGTCATTCTAGATTGTTGTGGAGGATTCCCGGTCTGTCCCGTACGAATCTGACGAGCACCGGTCGTCTGTCCACCATCTCGTCCTTGCCAGCGAGCTGGCTCCCTCGCATCGAGCGCCTCGCCCGCTCCTCGTTTTTGCACCCACACACCACTCCTCTCGCAGCGACGTCCAAGCTATGCTTGTCCGTCGCACTTCACTCACGAGCTCGCTCGGTGACCTGCTCGGTGACCATCCCACCCTCGCAGCTCGCTCGCCCTCACAGTGCTTCGGGCCGGAAAGCCATCCGGGGCTTTCGCCCACATCCTCACTCCTACTTTGTACATGCCTACATATATGTAGTATGTACATCACCGCTCTGAGCTCCCCCCGAGCCACCGTTGCGATCGAACTTCACGGACTCACTTTAGTGGGGGAGCTGCGGAAGTAGTGCGGAAAGCTGCTGTCGCTTCTATCAACGGTGATATGAAACCTTCATGATCAAGCTGTATGTTGCGGCATTGAGGAGTGTCGTGTCATAACCTATGGATTGATCGCGTACCGAGTTAGCAGTGGCTCAAGCGCTCAAGCCTGGGAGACAGACAGATAAGGACTAACTCCCCCATGGGAGGACATCGTGAGGCAGTCTGAGTCAGGAGCCTGACACGACTGCTTGAATTCAAGGGTCAGTTCCAACTTCCAACATCTATCTGAGAAGAAGCCAAACTTACAGCGCTTTGCATATCTCTGTGGAAAACGAAGTTTGAAAAGTCGCGCCTCGGAGACAGCAGGGAAAGGACCCCGGGTGCACTTGAGTGAGCAAGCAGCGTGTCACGAGTCACACAGGGTTGTTCGCTGCTTTCATCCTCCTTGCAGCCTCAACGTTCAACCTGCGACCGGCCAATAACGACATGGTACGTCTCTCCTTGACGTCGGCGAGACTCGACCTCGTGACTGATGCCCTCCCTACCTCTATTCCGAACATTTTGGGTTCAATTTGCCAGCATCTATGTTGAACAATGCCAAGTAAATTATTCAGCTGTAGGATCGAGTTCATTCAGATCTACGGAGAGCATGTACATATGATCCAGCTGTTAGTAACACCACATTGGCAGGCCATGGCCAGTCTTGTGATTCATTGTGTCCAAGTCTGAAGCTCTTGAACTTTCAAGAGTGTACTAAATTTTAAGTATTGAATACAGTTTTAGACTGGTCATAACATTGTCACAGGGTACAAACTGTAGCCTACAGGTAACAAGGACTTACTGGATGATGTCGACGAGGATGGAGAGACGTACCACATCGTTATTGGCCAGTCGCAAGTTGAGAATGAAAGCAGCGGACAACCCCGTGTGACTCGTGACACGCTGCTTGCTCACTCAAGTGCACCCGGGGTCCTTTCCCGGCTGTCTCCGAGGCGCGACTTTTCAAACTTCGTTTTCCACAGAGATTTGCAAAGCGCTGTAAAAATAAAGTTAAAATTTAACGGCCCTCCGGGCACAGTCTAAGTAGTCTACGATCTCACAAAGAGCGACACGAGCGGTACTACTATACAACATCATATCCGAAGAAATCATGAAATCATGAACGAGAGGTCTAAGAACAGAGAAAACGAGGAGCCCGATGATCAACAGCCCGTGACCGAAATTGTCAATGACACTTCGGGTCAAGTGAGACCAAGCCAGTAACTTACAACACGTTATCCTCCACTTCAAGTCAATAATCCTGCCTTTACTTCTGACCCCATACCCATCGCCACCACCCTCTTCTGCCGTGGACGGAGTGGGCGCGATAGACTTCGCTGACCATGCTTCGTGGGAAAAACCCACACCGTGCATACACACCCACCTCATTGTCCTTCGACGCACTCTCCAGTAAAGTCGGAGGAGAAACCGGGCTTGCGAAGGCCGTGAATACCTTGGCGTCAACAGTGAAAACGCGTCTCGTCGTGTTCAAGATCCTGTATTCGTGTGACCCGTCACTGAAGGCGCTGTGCCACTCCCAACCACTGAGCTCGCGTATGTCTTGCTTGCACACCTTCCTTCAACTGGCGTTTCCAGAGTAGTACCATGCTGCCTAGGAAAAATGTCCCCTTTGGTCTTGTTGGTCGATATCACGGGCGGGCATTGGGCGTTTTGATGGATTTAGTCAAGGATGACGAGAATCACCGCTGGGTTCTGGACATGGAACACGAGTGATGCCCTATCATAATAATTCTGTCAAAATGATGACCACTGCGCGCAAAAAGATACGCGCAAGTAACCAACCGCCCCCACAAATGGACGAGACTCTGCGTTACGACGTATGTACGTTATTTATTCCTTCGAAACAGCTTGATTATATGTACGTACACCGTTCAGCTCCAAACACGAAGTATATATGCAGGGGTTTGACAGTGAACATCCGAGTCGTGCTCCGAAACACCATACTCCTCCACCGGGGAAGATGACGATAGAACAAGGGGGCACGCGCTGGTAAAAAGGGAGATGCATATGACAGCCGCATATGACAGTGGAGTGGGCAGGTTACAGTCGGAACGACGCTGAAAACCAATGTGCGCGTGAGGACAAGGAAGAGCTGGGGATTATATGTCAATGAGTGAGGAGCGAGGGGCCCCGCTCACCGTCCGCCTCAACCCAGCTACCAGTGGGGTACGACTCGGAACTTCGTTCCGGTTTGGGCCGACCAGGTGTCGTGTCACAAGATCACAAATCTGGTCACGTTCCATGCCTCCAGATATGATCTACTAGTTAAGGATGGATCAACGCAGACAGAGCAATAGATATGTTGCTTTTTCTACGCTGATTCATCCTTTACTACTCGAGCCAAAGCAGCATCACCCTCTTGACACCACCTAGTGAACGCCAGAATTGACAGCGCTCTCCCTTGGATGTCAAACCAACTGTCGACGCTGTATCTGGTATCATGAGTCTCGATAAAAATTTATTCACCCTCTTCTTCACGCCAAACCCGTCGTACCCAGCTGTAACTGTAACTGTGGTCGCCTCCACCGACGGCTCGGCACGATCCACTACCGCAAGCGCCGAATCGTCTCCCATCAACAACAAGGCTACCGAATCGAAGTGTCTGGTACGGAAACTCGAATGCGCTGCTCACGACGCTAGTACAGACCCACTCTCCGAAGCGTTGTTGGCGAGCGCGACGAGCAAACACGAGACCTTGGAGCTCTCGAACGTCGTCGAATTCAAGAACATCAGCACGCTCACCTTTCGGTAGTCTTTCAAATGAGAAGCGTAAGCCGTCCTTTTTCTTATCGCACAACGACGCCGATTCCACTCCCCCCCCCACCGCAGACACTAATTCGAATGACAACGCGAAGAATGCTTCATCGTTCGAAACCCGGATCCACCCGTGTTCGTCGCGGTGACAAAAGAGCCACCTGGACAGATTCGGACGGCGTCGGTCCAGATCCTGGATTTTAACCTCAATCAGTACGTCTTCCCCCCCTTCGTTTCATATCACTGGCCTCGCCTCCCGTTCACCGACGTGACTTCATATGATTAGGTTCGATACTGATATTGAAGACCGAAAGGGCCTCGGGATCGTCATCCTGACGTTCCAGGACGCGAGCGGCACGTAATAGGTGAGACGTACTTCATTCCTCTTGGAATATGTCGTCAGCGGGAACTGGGAGCGGATGACGGACCTAGGATGATGCCCTCACCGTATGTGGTGATCAGCGTGTATGGAGTCGTCCGAATTATGTTCGGGGCCAAAGAAATGTGAGTCAATAACTCGTTCATCTCCTCTATAAGCGCATCAGCACTGTGGCACTAGTAGAGTCAAATGGGATGCCATCTCATTACACGGTTATAGTACCTCGGATGGCCGAATGGAAAGAATGAGTCGATTGTCATACCCTCGGATTCTCGCCTCGCGGTCACACTGCTGGGTCGACCGGGCCAAACATGTTCACTCTACTAGTACAAGCAATTTAAAAGCACTGTATCTCCTAGTCAGCTAGAAAAGAACGAGCGTACGAGGTCCAAACGCTACCTAGTGAAACCTGTAGCGACGACACATCGTAGCAGACTCAGTGGACATCAAGCAAGAAAGGCGTCCGTAAGTGAGAGGATGAGAGAGGATACAAAACAGAGCAACCCCGGAGTCGCGATCAAAAAGTCGTCCAAAGCACTAATAAAGTGTCCCAAGACATTATAACGACGCTTTCTTTCACTTCAACTCGATTCCAACATGGAGTCGCGAGGAGATAGGCGGTACCTTCCTTCCGCATGGAGTTGACTATTCTCCAGCAAACAGACGAAGGATCAGGTAAGCAGTAGAGCCAAGGAAACGAATGACTGTCGGAGTTGTGAGTAGACTCGAAAGTGAACGGCAAGGTTTCTTACATGCTAGCCCTGCGACGGAGAACAAGATAAAGGACATGTACCCATTTACAGATGCCGATACATTCCCGCTTCCTGGGCTTGGTGTTGCAGAGCTACACGAGACATGACGATGAGCTCACGCAAAGCAGGCAAGGAAGGACAGAACATACACGACAATGGCTGCTAGCAACGCCTGCAGAGATCTGTCAGCAAACGAAAACCGGCATTCATAGTGAATGAAAACGAACATTGCTCAATGTCCAAACCAACAACACCTACAACCAGGGCCAGAAAAATCAGCCACGAACCCGATAGGCCAAGTCACCATGACTCACGTTTGTCCGAAAGGTTTTGTAGTAATCTTCCTGCTGCGTCGTCAGGTCTACTTTTTGCTCCGCTTTCGGCGGTTTTGTAGACAACACATGTATCGCGTCTTCGTAGGCAGCATTGATATCCGTCTCCGTGGTGGGTACAGCAACTTCTACTTCGTTACTATTCGGACCTTTACCAACGGAGACAACCCCAAGGTCAGTGGAAACCTTGTTGTCACCCTTTGTGCCCCACGACACGTCGTGAACATTGGCGAACTAAGAAGTAGAAATAAATGACATGTCTCAGAAAAGAAGTGGAGGAGACGCACAGCGTATACGTTCAATACCGCGATATACGATGGTGCCATTAAGAGGTATTGTAGGAAAGACGTGAGCATGTGCCATGGTTCAAACTAGACCACTGTCAGTTATTTCGACGAGCCGTATACTGAACGCAAACGTACAAATAAGAGCGATGAGACGATATAAAGTCCGAGCGTAGCCGCAAGTGAAACGACGACGTCTCGGAGGACAGCATTGGTGAAGAAGTCGCTAGCTTGGATGGCGCGACCCTCCGACTGGGCAACGCCCTCAACAGCCTTGTAAGCAAGAACGAGCGCTGAGACCTATCTCGGACATGATCACGATGTCAGCTAGATCCGACAGAAGAAATTGTCACGAAACGCACCGTCATGTATATCGTGATCAGACCAAACCCAATGAAAGCCAGGGTATATGCCCACTTGGCACCTTGTGGCCGATTACCCAGTGAAAGCAGGAAACACGTGATGAGAAGTCCCAGGTAAAAGTAATTGAGAACGAGGTTCAGGTAATGCAAACTCGAGACATAGCCCTCCAGGGCGTCTGTGAGGATGACAAAGGCAATGTAATAGTTGCCCTGGCACAAATTCGACCTCAACAAGGCGATTCAACATGAAGAGAGACAACACGTACGAGGGCGAACCAGGAGAATATCAAGTTATACAGTTGGTAGAACATTTCGATATGTATCCAAAACTTGCGAAGGAAAGTGTGTGACGAGCGATAGATGTAGTGGAAATGAACGGTACTGTGCACGGCAGCGAAGAATGAACCGTTGAGCCAACGGCGACGTTGCGATATCAGCTCTGGAACTTGATCAGGGACATCGGTAACAGCGTAGGCTGACTTGACATAGTGCAGGATCCAGGCACCTCCACGCTTCGAGACCAACTCCCAACACAAGATCTGACATACCCATAAATAACTGGATCACATCAAAACTGGTCACTTACCCGATCCTCGGCAAGATACATGTTGGCAGTGAAGATATCCGCGCCCGCGCCATGCATCTTCTCTCCCAAAAAGTACTTGTGCAACGGGCCTTCTCCCGTAGCATCGTTTTGCAAAGCGATATACCGATATGCACTGAATGCACCAGGCAGCACCGTGATATAACCAAACACGCTCTCCAGAGGTTTATCCAAAATGTTGGACATCTTGTACTCGAAGTTTTGTGACGCGACGAGCGGATTAAGGAGATTTTGCCCATACTTTCCCTTGAGCGCCACAATCTCTCCGCAGGCCCCACCCACGTTGGAATTGATATCGAAGGCTTTCCAGAGATGGTATATGGAAGTGGGACCGGGCATAGTGCCAACGTCGAGGAGCACACATACATTGGGCTGAAGGATGGGGCCAAAGGCATTGAAGAACCAGCGATGTGAGTTGATTTTCTTCTGGTTCTTTTCTTTCAGGCAGAAAATGAGCTGAACGGGTATTATACCCTTCTCTGCGCCTTCAATCTTCATCGAGGGCGAGATAGAGACTGCAATTTGTGAAGATATATAACATGTAGTACGCGTGCGCACTTACTCTGAGTGGTATACTCGTAGATGTGAGCCGTCACGGGCTTCCCGTTTACCACGTTCTTTTCTCCCATTAGCGGAGTCCAAACAATGATTCGACGCACATACCTTGGCTATTCCATCTTGATATGCACCCATCGCAGCGATGACACTCAACGTCCGGGAGTTGATCTTTTGACGCCCATCGCTGACGATGCAAACCACGACCTTCTTCCACCCGTCCTTGCCCCACGTCTTACTCCGGTCCCGTTTACACAAATGGGCAATGTTCTTGATGACACCATGCATTGATCGGCAAAACAGCTCCTCGTCTTCGTTATACATTGTCATGACGATGAATAATTCTGTGCGTCGTGTTGGGTCATAATGGACCTGCCTCAGCGTAAAACCTGCGTCTTTAAAGTCGTTGGGATCGCACGTCGCCGCCGAGTACCGCATGTGCGTAAACTCCCGTTCGTTGCGCAACGCACACATGTCAAGCAATTTCGAGGGTACAGCAGAGTCGAGGACGAAGTTGCCGTGGAACAGTTCGACCTTTTTCAGTGTCTTGTACCGTCGTGGGACGCGTTGCGGTATTCGGCCATAACGAATGTTGATGTCGGGTTGGGCGTCGTCGGCGTCTGGGACGTCTTGGTAGCCGCCCGGTATAGTGGTGCGCACGTAGGGACTTTCTCTCTGTAGAAGCGGCATGTCGCCTGCGTCCATTTCGTCGTCCTGACCAATATATGAAGCATGTCCAAACTGCGACCGAGGACGTGGATCAGGCGTGTGTGACTGCCCGCCATCGAAAGGGTTGTATGTTGCGCCAACGTAATCATTCACAGGCTGCGGTGGCGATGGAGCTGGCGGAATGGCCGAGTATGTTTCTTGGAGAGGCGGTCGTTGCTGCTCGTAGGGATCGTGCAGCGGTGCAGAAGTGAACGAGGAGGACCGGGGATCTGGATTCTGGAAGGGATCTGGGAGGTGATACGGCTGGTGGGTATCATACTGATTGTGCTCGTATGGCACCGAATACTGGGGATCATATTGACCGTAGTGCGACTGGCGTTGCTCATATGGATTCGTTGCGGTGGGTTGGGTTGCATAAGGGTTGTATCCGTCATTGTAATGGCCCTGCTGTGCCTCGTCCGCCTTGGTGTCGTTCGTTCAGCGAATTCTGAACCTCAAAATGGATTTTGACTTACTTCTGGGTATCTCGACATGTCTGTGCGTTCGAGCTCGTCGCAGCGCTGGCGTGTTTATGAACGAAAATTGAAACGGTGGGTAAGGGGGCGGTTCCCGCCAGTGGCTGTGTTCGCGAACTGCCAAGGAGTCGTTCGGGCCTCGGCGGTTGCCTTCCGCAGCCGCAGCGAACAGCATTTCTTGTCACTCCAATTCGTGGCCGAGGACACGTCGTTCAAGCCACAATGTCAGGTACGACACATGCCGAGCGTCATCCGGATGAAATAGTATTATAGAGGATCCCTTATACAGTCACTCTGTAGCAGTGAGGCGGGTGGAATCCACAAAACGAGATATTGGACACTGCGAAACTTCATTTACTACCCCCATCAACCACTGTGCCGGATTCCATCGCTACTTCCCCACCAGACTCGCATTTCTTCCGCTTGAGAAGTCTCGCAGGGTAAGTCAGCAACGGGAGGGTGACTGTCGCTGACATGCTGACAAGCACGAGACTCATAGCAAGCGTAGGGGATCCGGACAATGGAACGAGTGCCGCGACGCGCACGATGACGTAGCCAATGTCAAGTACTGCAAAGAGAATGGCAAATGTCGCGTAACCGACATACTCAGCGCGTTCCTGGACAGACGACAGTCACGTTAGAGATGGGATTACCATGTCGAACAAGATGGATACCTTCAGCTCCGTAGGTGAGAGCCGACCATGATGGATGTGTATATTCTCGGCCATAACCAAGAAAAAGAATGCGCACAGCATGAAGAAGTGGCCACCGTTGCTGAGATGAATACTACGAGGTATCGTTAGCTTGGGTACTCATGGAGAGAGGTCGATGGTCGCCTACGTGAAGCAGCTACGGAACTGTACAAAGATTCGTGCAAAGGTGAGACATGATGGAGTATGCACCAATCGGAGGAGCTCACTAGTTCGATTGACCAATCTGTGCGGTCGTTCAGAGCTGCCTTGACGTCTTCAAAGTCATGCGATGACCGCATCATATCATATAAAGTCAGTCCTAGTATGTTTCGAGCGAAAGTCCTGAGTATCCTTGAGATGGAAGTGTGCATGCTGGGGGAAAGGAGGTCGTATGGTGGTGCAGCATTGGTTGATGGTGCTTAAGTAGAGCGAGCGTCGGGGAGAAGAGATTGACTACCCGTGGCTGTCCCTGATCTCAGGATTTACGGGAAAATGACACGACGCCGTTCTGGATCCCAGATCTGTAGATGTGACAGCAGTCAGAATATTTGCAGGGTTTGAGAAACATATCCGCTGACAGCCGGAGGCAGTCACTCGGTGAGTAGGCTCGTTGCGATACGATATCCATCGTGCGCCGTGCGACCCAGGAACGCGTGCTCCGGGGGAGACTCGTATTGTTGTCATGTAAGGAAAGCTGAATAGGATGTTGCGATATCCATCGTACGCCGTGTGACCCTGGACCAGGGATGCGTGCTCCGGGGGAGACTCGCTGATTCGGAATACGATACGATATGCATCGTGCGCCGTCCTCTCATGATGCTCCATCCCGTGGTATCTTCGTCCCGACCTAAACGTGATCGACTGATCCTCGATCCAATCAATTGCAAACTAGGCTGAGTGACTGGGTTACCGGCTGTGAACACCCTAATGGCGTTCCTGCCAATACAGCGTATAAAATGCAACGATTAAGATACATTATGGCTTGCTTCTCGATGGCGTCAGATGCAAGGTTGCGTTGGCCTCGCAATTCTCTCATGGTCCGCCGCCACCCCCACTGGAGTTCCGGGCGGCTCTCTCTTTGTCCATGCGCAGTTTCTCCACATAAACAAAAGTGAGGACAATCAAGTCCAACATGTGCGTCACATCAGGATCGACGTCCAGACAAGGCTTCTTTTTGGGACCAATGATGCCAAGGGTGCCCCTGTGATATCTTGCGACCTCCGTTTTTGACCCGTCGTTCCGGGACAACTGCAGGGACGGCTCAACGCAAAACCGACTTTTACATCGTTTGTGCTCACCACCACCACGTCTAACAGCATATCCCATCTATATGGGCGGTCATCCGGCCCCGTAAACGTTCGCTTACTGCAAGAAGCGCAAACATGAACGCGACCGATCCGAAAAATGGTTAGCAAGAATAGCACCACACACCGTCCCGTGATCCCATGCCGAGGGAGGAAATCATTGGTCTGCATCTCTTCGCCCTTGATGCGGAACGTCGACGATCCGAATAAACGCCAATCGATCTCTCCCATCACGTCGAATTTGTCACGCATGTCCGTTGGGTCCGCATTGGGAGCAATTTTGTGGATCGTCGTCGTCCCCATCGTGCCGATCTTGAAGGGATGGGACGTCTTGTACAGCACTTGGCCACTTTCGTTGGTGAATATGGTGTTGCGTACGGATTCGGAGGATAGGGTGAGTAGCATGTGGGTTGGGGGTTGGGGGAGTTATGGTTTAAAGTGGACTTCACGTAGGATGGCTTTTAAATGTACCGCACCCCACCACGAGGCCGTGACACTAGTATGAACGCATAAGCTGTGTTCCAATGCGTCGGTATTGGCTGTGTCCTTCGACAAGAAAGGTCCGTCGCTTGGTAGATGTAATAGGTACAAGAGAAGGTTCTGCGGGTAAAAAAGTGAGCATTCTCTCAGCAACCTAGTCAATGCATGGAGCTAGACCGCCCACATCTGGCGTGCGCCGAACGGGTCTTGAATCTGATGTTCACTCTTGCACCTCCGAACAATAGGAATGACCAATGGTAGGGTATGCTGTTAATTGGACCGCGCATGACAGTCTAAGACGTGTGATTTCTCGGAAATACCGCTGCTTGCTGTGGAGTGAGTATGGTGCCATGGGATAAATGTGTCGCAAGTGCGGCCCGGGTGATTCCCGGTGACCATTCTTTTCACCGTGTTGTTACTCCACACGTCCTGATATGTCTCTCGACAGCATAGCCATTGACACTAGTCAAACGTCCGACCTAGATAACACAACGTCGACGAACGAGGCCTAAGGCCTAAGGCGGCAATCCGAGGCATCCCGGTACATGGGATTTCCGAGAAATGCCGCATTGCGGTCCAACCAATTTGGCAATGTGGTCCGGTCCTATATCCAGTTCGCAACGCGTCCAACACTATTTATGCTTCAAACGTTCCAAGAAATGATCCCATGGTGCCTTCGACAACCGAAACTGAGGTCGGTGCACCAGGCCCAGCACCACTCGCTGGCAAAGTAGATAGCGACGTGCCCTCAACTGACTTCGGAATCCTTCCAATTCCGAAGAGGCTTCGTTACGATCCAGACAAGCCTTTCCATTCCGGACTTTTGTTAAACGTGTCGTTTGGATTTGCTAGTACATTTGGTGGGTGCTTTGACCAACATGACAGATCCTTCCTTACCTCTTCCAAGTCGCCGCGAATATATACTATTGTCAACCATTGTTGAGTATGAAAAGATTCCGTGTATTTTGTTAGCATACTCATAGCCTGTGTTTCCAGTCGAATTTTCAAAGTCTTTCAGTGTTACCTATAGCGAAGTATCAGCGTAGGTGATTTCACCACTTTCGAAAGACATTGTTAAGGGCAGACCACCACAGTACACCAATGTTGATGCAGGCAGGGTAAGTTACACTCATATTGTGTACGAATCAGTGCAGGTAGTCAATACGCTAATAAGATATGCGACAGGTCTCCTTCTGATATCACCTCTAGGAGATTTAGTCCGCCGACGACAGCTAATTTTGTTGTTGATCTTGTTGTCGGCCACGCTTACCATCGGACTCGGGATAACGTCCAACCTCCATATCTTTGAAGCGTTATGCTACTTGATTGGTGTCACCAGCGTCACTCCACAGATCCTTATGCCCCTTGCGGCCGATCTAGCCACACCGGAACGAAGAGCATCTGCTCTATCCGTAGTACTGTCCGGCCTCATGCTCGGGGTCTTAATGGGACGCGTGCTCGCGGGGGTCATCGGCAACTTCAATACGTGGCGGATAGTCTATTACACGGCCACCGGCGTCCAGTGTCTTGTGTTGGTCGGCGCTTACTTTATCCTACCAGATTATCCAGCGAAGAATCGCGACTTGACGTACTTCAAAATTCTCTACACCATGGCCAAATACGCCGTCACGGAACCGCTCGTGATACAGACTGCGTTGATCAACTTCGCATCCAGCGCGTGTTTCGCCAGTTTTTGGGTCACGTTGACGTTCTTGCTCGGTGGACCGCCATACTACTACTCGACGTGGGTATCGATTGATATCGACGGTCCTGTCTGACGTAACACCGCGTTCAGACTTAACATTGGCCTTTTCGGACTTGTGGGCATGTTTGGCGTGCTCGTTGGCCCATTTACGGGCCGGCTGATTGACAGTCTCGGGCCATGGTACGCGTCGTTGGTGGCGACGTCCGTCCTTCTCGTTTTCCAATCCGTGCAAACCATTTGGGGTGGAATCAACGTGTCAGCGGTCGTCATTGCCTGTTTCGGGCTGGATGTCGCCCGTCAAATGCAGCAAGTATCGCTGACTACTGCAGTGTTCAGGTATATCTCGCTTTCAATGGCGAGGATCAACATGATAACGATGATCACCTATTAGCATCTCTATCACCGCACGGGCTCGCTTGAACGCCATTCTCATTCTGTCGGTGAGTACACAACGTTCGTTGGATAACGATGGGTTGTACTGAATGGCAGCGTAGCTTTTCATTGGACAAGTCATGGGTACTTCCGTTGGGACGCAGGTGTTCGTCCAGCATGGTTGGCAGGCTTGCTCCTTGTTGATGTTGGCGTTGTACGCTTTTCAACTTGGGATGCTCGTATTGCGAGGACCTCATTGCCCAAGGCACCACTGGTATGGTTGGATGGGTGGTTTCGAGGCTCGCAAAAGCGCGGTGGAAACGCAAGAAAGAGACGGTGCAACAGAAGCTGCGACCCCAATGGACGAGCTTCAGCCGCCCGAGAAGATGGCAGATGGCTCGCTACGGCATACGGAATCAGGAGACGCTGCCAGCGCAGCATGATAAAGGGGATACCCTGTGTTTTGCTGGTGGACTTGAATGATATGTGTACGAATAAAAATACAGTTGACGCAGCCCTTGGCTTCGGAAACGAAGAGAACAACCATTATAGCTCCTTACCTTTCCGGCCACGTTTGGTAGACCACAAAGTTAACCTTTGATGGGAACCAGATTGCGTATTGACGTTGGCTGGCGAGCGCGGGACGACGATAGGTTTCCCGTCGTCTACCCCACCCTTCAGGATTGCTCGTCGCTCGAGAAGAACGGGGATCTCACGGTCAACAACCAGATTTGCAGGGTTCACCGTGGTTCACGGACGTCATGCACGGCCGCGATTACAGGGACGCAGCCATCGTCAAGCGCGGCACGGTCGGGCGTACCATTGCACCATCGTCCATACTAGTAGTTGCTTCGTCTGCGAAGCGAGCCAGATGCTAATTGTATTGGTATAGGTTCGGGGCGACTCGGGAAAGATATTTATATTGTCACCCAGGGGTCATTTGACATTGACAGCCGTTATGGCGACTGATGGCGAGCACAATGTATTGGGAAATCAAGCTTCTTTCTCAGAATCCTGCGCTGAAACCGAGTTTACTGTAATTGCAATCCGCATGCATGTGGTCAAGTCTGCACATAAAAATGGTGCCGCGTCTCGCGCTGCATCATAAATACCAATAGAATAAACGCCCGTCCAGAGAGCAAGCGGCAAGCTGCAATAACAAACGAAATGCTTCCAAATGTCCCGTCGAGTCCATGATTGTCGTTCGTGGTATAATGCAACACGCACACAATCCCAATCCCCAATCCCCGACCATTCCCGACTCACTAACCAAAGCCACTGTCGGACAACCACCTGGCCAACTTTTCTTCGTCCTTTTCTCTCGGCTCTCTCTCCATACTCAACTTCCAAAACACCTCGCTGGGATCATGATCGCCAAATTGACTCAGCGATTCGTCGATAAAGACGAGCACCGAGGGGAGCGGGTGGAAGTTGTGCGGTTGGTTTTGCCACCGCTGCAGATCCTGGATGACTTCCGACGATTTCTGGCGTTTGCGAAAGTTGACGAGGTCGCCCGGGAGATAGTCTTTGCTGCCGTCTTGTATGTGAGTGAGCGCGGTCAGGAATACGCCTGGAGGGGTTAGATGATTAGCTCAGACACGGACACAATGCGCCGCTTGCATCGGGCGAGACATACCGACAAACGGAACGCAAGGTGGAGCTACGTTGGCCAACGTGGACCGATAATTGTTGTAGTGCTTGTAAGAATTGATGAGCGTCTCACAACTTTCCAACTGCGACATGTGTTTCGAGTTAACTTGCTCCCATGAACGTTTGAGGCGATGGATTGGAGATGAATTCAATCCTGTGACAATCGCCATCATGGTGGAGAAGTTCTGGATAGTCCGACACCGCTACAATGGGGGTATGCGCATACACAGATAACTTGTAGTTGGAAGACTGACCTCGGCAACGAGGATAAACTGCTTCATGACGGCAGCTCGGCGACGAGGCTCGTCTTTACACAGAATGGAATACGAGACCCAATGTGCAATCTGCAGAGAAATTAGTCAAGAGAGATCCAGGATATGGCTTGAAAGCATACCCTGTTGCTTCTGCGGATGAAGTTGGCGACACCGTCGTGGTACTCTGTCCTAGATTGCTTCGACCGCTGCAAGCATTCAGAAGGTTGGATCTTTAGGTACAGGTGACTCTCGGTGATTGTCAGCTGCCTGGCAAGCTCCAAGGGATCTATGTCCAATAACTCCATCCGTTTCGGAACAATAGGCGTAGGTGGAGGAACCGAGGACTGGTGTATCGGTTTTCTAATGTTCCCTGATTGCTAGTACCAGACGTTTAGAAAGCTTTGCGCACAGGCAAGAAAAAACAACGAACAACTCGCTTGATCGCAGTCAATAATTGTTTCGCAGCAGCAATTTTAAGCACGTCATTCCCCGATGCAAACTGTGCCATCCGATTGAGGATTCCCAGATCTTCCTTGTCCACCAAGTCCGAGTCTTGTACTATCGACTTCATCGTATTAATCACCCTAGATAAACGACAGTCCAGAGGTCACCACAATACAAAACACCGCGTACTCACCGAATACGTATAATATTTTGTTTATTGCGTCTCCAATCCTCAAGTTCCTGCGAAGTCAGGTCGGGAGGCGGTTGAATCCAGAAACGTTCTACAAGGAGAGTAAAAAGTTCGTCGAGTGTCATAAACGACTTGAATGTCATCAAGAATGCCCTAGTGAAATTGGTATCTATTCATGCATGAGCACTTAACGTATTCGTGAATATTGCAGACTTGCCTGCATATTCGTGTGCGGTGAGTCTTTCGACGAGAGCTGGAACAGTTCCACCTCGGACAGTGCCATCTGGGTCGATAAGGACCTCTTCAGGGTTATATTGTGGTCGGAGATACCAAGGTTTTGATTCGGCGTTCAAGAAAATCAAATAGTGCGACGGTGCATCGTCACCAAAGAATGCTTTGATTTTATTCGGTCGCAAAGGGGTACGTATCTTTTTCAAAGCTACGGAAAGAACGACGATGAGTTGTTTCAAGATGGATGGAAGATGAACCTACCGTCATCATTTTCGAAAGGAATCTGCGTAGGCACTTGATCGTTGGGTATAATGTGTGGTTTTCCGCCGGTTGGTACAGGGGATAGAACAGATGTCGTTGGCGAAGGGGAAGACGGCTCGTCTACATCTTCCGCGACAGTCTTCAAAATCCTGTCCGATTCATCCGCCGTGACGTCATAAGCTCCATGGTTGTCGTAAATAGCTGACAGGGCTTGGTTCGCTAACATTGCAGAAACGAGACTGCGCTGCGACATTCGCCACTCGACAGGAGTCTTGTTACACCGTTCCAAGATGGCAGTTTGTTCGATGCCGGTGCGCATAAGGCCCTCGAGATTCTGTCGCGAAATCTTGAGGTTGAAATCGAGGGATGAGCTCAAGGCCTCCAGCGCGTCATATGCTGTGTCGCGACCTTTCCAAGATTCGCAAGGTTCAACCCGTCGGACGCGCTGTGCTGCAGCAAGTAATGCGGCACCGTCGTCGTAAATCGCTTGCGTAGTCGCTTCGAACGAACGCACAAAAACACGGGCTTTCTCGACCGTTCGCATGTATTGCGCGCCGTCAGAGAGCTTGGCCTGATCGACGGTTTCAATATCAACGTGCCTGGCGATATGAATGTCTCCAAGGAAGAGAACAAGCGATGACAGCTGCCTGAAGAGCTCTTGAGCAGAAGCGGTCACGACTTCGGCTACAAGATCAAACGATGTCAAACAAGGCATAAATGGGGACGGGAAAGTTCAAATACCAGGCCGCGTCGCCCGAAGTACCTCTGTGAGCGTGCACAACCTCTCCTGAACCCTGGATGTATGATTCACAAGCTCATTGAACGTCACCTCGTTCAGATTTCGACATGGAGCTTCCTCATCATCCTCGATGTCCACCCACCCGAACCCTTTCCAAGTTCCAGCCGTTCCAGCTCCCGCCTTTGCGGGATCAGCATGCGGAGCAGTCAAGTAACCATGTAATCGTCTTGGACCGAGCACCCCCTGGCCCCGAACCCCCTGTGCTATGGAAACGAATTCGTCCACCGAACGCTCCAGTTCCTCGGCATCTGAACTGAGTTGGGAGACATCGTCGCTTGCGATCCACGGTCCATCGTTAAGGACTGCCCGTGCCGACAAGACGAATTTGGAAAGCGTGGCAACGGCACGACGTTGAGCAGGGACCAGGGGAGTTTGAGACGCGTTGCTGGCGCCTCTGTCGGCCTTATTCCTGCTGCCAACGGGTCGGAACGATGGCCCAGAGACGTACAAGAGGTCTCGAACGGCCGTGATGGCAGCACAGATCAGATTATCCACGATCTCTTCGTCCTCGGCAACCTCCGGAATTCCAAATTGTCTAAGGTAGAGGATCACTGAATGTATGCATTGTCGTGCTCTTTGCGAAAGCTCGGATACAAGTTCCGGGGCGGGCGGGGCCAACGGTTGCAGTATTGTTGGCGTCGATGGCCGGGGAGACTCTGCGGGTGGTGGTTTCTGGACATCAGTGACGTCGGAAAATAGAGTAGACTCTCTGAGACGAGATGCTTCGCGCAAAGGGTGGGTGTTTGAATAGGATGAATATGGCTCGGAAGACTCGGAGATGGTTCTTTGGTGGAGAGAGAGCCGTGGGGGGTCCGAGGTGCTATAACTGCGATGCCGCAATTGTGCGGTGAATGAGTCAAAAAGGACACCAGGGACACGGTTCGAATCGCGGTTGGATGACCCGAGGTCGGTATTAGCGCGTGGGCGGGGGGGAGTCATGCCGGGTCGGAGCGGAAGGGGAAGAGGCTTTACGGGTGTTTGAGGGATATCGTTGACGTGCAAAGCAGGGGGAGACAAAGGTGTCGTGCCGTTTATCCTAACCTCCTCCGTGGGGACGGGGAGGCTCCGAGGGAAGTTGGTTGGGTTGTTGACGGTGGCCAAACCGAACCCATCGCCGCTGCCAGAACGAGAGCTGGACTGGACTGCGTTCAAACTGCCAGGACTGCCGTGCGATACGTCGTCGTCAGAGTCTCCCGGGAGGTCGCGGGAGTGTCTGCCGGTCAGGGTATTGGCATAGTAAATCTGGAAGGCACGTTTCAGACACGAGCGCCCGAGATCGACTTGATACGACACCTGTCCATCTTCGGTGACCTGAGGGATCCAAAAGTCCCTCGAATGGACCGACTGATGCGCCGGTCTCGTCGCTGTGGGGATGGCGGGGAGGCCCCTGATGCTGTTGCGAACGTGCGCGCCGTGTCTGGCATCGAGAAAGGTCGCGGCCATCGCTTTTGTCGACAATTGCGGCTCAAGGTCCCATCCGCTGATCAATGGCGTCGTCGTCGTCGTCGTGGTACCGTGCACCGCCCAAAGGAACACCATGTCATACCAAACCGACTTTCCCACGTCCATATAGATAATCAGCCCTGAACCAGAACCACCACCAGCCATGCCCCACGAAGCAGCCGTCGACGTGCGTGTCGCCCCGGCGATGCCAGAAACAGCACTCACTTGCTCTCACTAGGTCTCTGGTTTCTCCCCCTCGACCACCGAAGCAGAGCTGCACGACTTCTTCAGGTAAGGGGCAGGCACCCTATGTCCGCGACCCCCCATTCACATGTCGCCCAGCTTCTGTGGAAAGTACGTATCCCTTCCATCTCGGACCGCTCATGTTTCTCAGATCCATCCAGGATCAAATCCATCGTGCTCGCCAAGGAAGCCAAGAATGCGACCATCACGTTTGAAAAGCATTCTGCAGCCAGCACTGCGCTCATGGTATGTTCCGCTCGTAAATCCCCTCGCATCTCTGACGTCATCCCAGTTGAACGGAGGTCATCTTGGCGGCAACACACTCACCGTCACCTCGGACGTCGAGCACGCCGATCATCATGATGTCGAGGAGCCCCATCGCCCTCACATCGAGCAGTCGGACAAGCCGCGAGCCGGTAGTAAGTGCCGCTCTAATGCTCGCCACTCGCATCCGTCTCAACCCGTTTCCTCCAGTTGCTGCCGAGTATCTCGCCAAGGGCTACAAGCTTTCCGACCACATTCTCCTGCGTGCCATCGAAATTGACAGTACGCATTCCGCAGAGAGCGAATCTAAGGTCGATCTTTAATCTTATTCGCAGATAAGCAGGGAATCTCCAAGAAATTCTTATCGTTCATGTCCGACCTCGACAAGTCAGCTGGCCAGCGTGCCCTTGGCCCTGACCAGACCGTTTCCGGCAAGGTCCAATCCACCCTCAAGGAAGCCCACTCGCGTGTGAAGAGCGTCGATGAGCAAAAGGGATACTCAAAGGTAGCATATGAGGTATCGCCTCGCTCTCTTTTTCCTTCCTTTCCTTGCTCACCGCGTCCTAGTACTACTCGAAAGCCCTTGCTTCGCCCTTCGGCCAGTCCGTCTTGTCCTTCTACACCAGCACTTCTAAACAAGTGCGCGACATTCATGAAGAAGCGCTCCGCATCAAGGAGACCAAGGCTACGCCTCCCCCTGCTTCTACCCCCGCTCCTGCGCCAGCTTCTTCCCCCCCCGCGCAGCCCGAGCCTTCCAAGTCCGGATAAGTTATTCATCACCACCTTACGCAATTCCAACCCATGACCTATTTCGGATTCGTGTACTTGTAATATAGGCGATAGTTCTCCAGAGAACTCGACGACACGTGTAACATGTATGTTTTTCAAGAAATCAATCACCTCCCCATTTTCCTTTCCGAGCTGTTGCCTAGCAAGCTGGCAAGTCCGACAGGCCACTTCCGCATGCGTTTGATACTGATATCCGCGGCGTAGCGTCGCCTTCCTTGGTGAGAATGACGTCCTATGTGCATGGAGAGATGAATGAATGAGTCATTCGACCGTGAGTTACCCACCTCAAACGTGATGCCGGTACACCTGCGACGGAACCGAAAACCACGTCAGACGAGCCACTTGAACAGAATTTCTCTGGCTTACTCGCATCCAGATATGCATTTCACTTCGATGGTCGGCCGGCTAGCAATGCTATCGCCCGTCCCGGTGATCCTCTGGAAAGTGATATCTTGCCAAGTCAGGTTCCCCGTCACCTCCGTACACGTCGTGTGCGGGCACCAAAAGTCAGAGACCTGATAACACGTCAGGAATGCGTCCACGCCCCAATGCCCTGCGAACCTTACCTGGATGGGGTGGGCGACATTGGACTATGGTTTACGCATCAGCATCAACGCCTCGCACGAGGACGGACGTGGTCTCACAAAGGTAAAACTGTTGGATCGGCGTCAGAGATACGTACGCCCATGGGGCCAGTCAGGCGGCAGACTCACTCGGCGTATGTTACGTTCTTGACGAGGCCCGACGCGGTCGGGTAAGACTATAAATCCAAAACCGCGTCAGCGATGCCAGTTCACAATATGGCGGCACCTCTTTTTATACCTTGAGCACGATGCCTCCAGGACCATTGGATTGAGTGACGTTCCTGTAATAAACGTTCTGAACCCTACGATCGGCATGAGCGTCTGTCCGATGTATCGCAACGGACAGGCACCGACGAGGCATCCGTGGCATATTTGCCAAAAGAACCGATGTTACACCCTACCATACGTCGCTGATGAGCCCTTGGTGCGACGGACGGAATCAAAAAGAGCACTGTACCAGCAGAATGGTAACACAGGATGTTCTCCGCGACGAATCCATCCGTAGGCGACTTGACCGTCACACACTCGTCGCCATTCTCGACGGAGACGTCATGCACATAGTTGTTGTTTCCCGATACGTCGAACCCATCCGTCTCTCCGATATGGTCCGCAACGATCTGGCGCCAATATCAGGAAGTTCGTGGAAAACGGATACAGGGTGCAGAATTAACCTTCATGTCGTGGGCAACATTGTCGTTCCCAAGGATTGTCACATGAAACCTGCGAGAAAAGTCAAATGTATAGGCGCTTGGAGAAGGCGCATACACTCACAGGGGCGAATTATGAAGCGTGACACCACTTATGTCGGCGTTATTACAGTTCTGGAAACGAAGGAGACGAGGGCGACTCGGCTGGTGGATATCGTGACGTCAGTAGAGAGCATACAAGCAGCCGCGAAGCTCTGCAGACTGACGTATGCAGCCAAACTGTAGCGCATCAGCATCAGCAAGCGTGTCTTTGAATCGCCAGAGAAGGGACACTCACTTGCCGTTTGGTCGCCATAGATCACCGTGTCCATGAATCGTACCGTTGCCCGTCCAGACAACTACAGCAAACATGGACGTCGTCAGCGGACTCGACGCATACACCACGGAGCCAGACGTCCTTACCATAATCGGAGCGATCGAACAAGAATATGTTACCTCCTAGCGCTGGGTTAAAGACGAGATTCAACTCTCCATCGATCTCGATGGTGAAATAATTTGCTTTATGGAATGAGACGGGCGTCTCGATCGCATATGTCCCCGGGGGCACGAGGAGGACCGTATCAGCGGGGTTGTCGGTCGTCGCCCCGGAAACACAGTCTGCGTATGCCTTGGTGATGGCTGGTCCAATGTCGGTTGCGTTGTCTGCGACACAGCCGTAGTCGAGTACGTTGCACGTCGTGGTAGCATATGAAACTGGCGCAAGGACAGTGAGTAAAAAGAGTGACAAAAGTTTGAATGGGTGCATGTCAGGATACGATGGACCATCGTGGAGCGCGGTGGAGAGTTTTATATGTGTTGGAAACGCCTATGACGCACGAAGAGAGAAGTACCCGGTTGCTACGCCTACTGGGGTGCATATATTCCTCCGAACCCATGTAGTGATCCGGATGGACCACGCGTAGTGGAGACTTGTATGTGTTCGAACACATATGAAGCGTCAAAAGAGAGGTACCTGGTTGCTGCGCATTGACGGACGTCTTCAGTCTTGGCTGGCCGTTATTGGCCCCTTCAAGTTTTCTGGGACTCGAGCGCGTTAAACCACATCACTTCGTGGGTACTGCAGTCGATTCCCTCTCCCAGGGGTAAGTGTTATCGGGAAGGTCAGATGGTGACCCAAAGCAACAGATTGGAGATGCTATGGGTTATAAGGGAGTATCGGTTATGCACGGTATATCACCTACTGTCGTCACGGCGCTGGATTCAAACGCCGGCCTCGGGTAGTAACGCAGACAAGTTGCTTGAGCAACGATGGCATGTACGAATTGTAAGAGCTATCACCATGGTAATTAACGTGTGAGTAGGCGTGGTGTAGTGGGAGGTCAAGGAAGCGTTGTGAGTATAAGGCATGGGACTGCTCGACGAAGAGGGGAAATCCAACGCGACGTGTGGTGCTTTGACTTGAAATTTGGAACAAATTTGTTGAGGAGAAAGGCTAAGGCACTGGCAGCACCAGCGATGATGGCTCAACTGATGACTCGGAGGAACCGGCCCCAGCGGCAGTGCGTCTTCTCGAACCACCAAAAAGTCCGTTAAACTGCAGCCGTTCACTCGACCGGGATTGTCTGCAAGGTGATTCTTCACGAGTTCCACAACAGTACCTTCCATTGGCAGTGTGAGGGCACCGGCGAGAGCGATGAGTATCCTTGTGGTTGTAGGATGCGAGCAGCAGTCGAAGACACGACTTGCGATCTCCTGGCTAATGCGAAGTGTATACGCGGTGTCATTGGCCTCTTCTTGGCTGCTTTCTCGAGCTCGGCTCTCTAGTTCTTCCTCCGCTTCGAATGCAGCGTATAACTTCGAGACAGATGGCATGCAATCGTGCAGTGCGCGTTTACACCTTGGCTAACTTTGAGTAGCCCCTCACCTTGTGGGCCTTCGCAGCCGCTTTAATGGTTTTGCAAGTCCCATCAATGAGGCCCCAAGTTGGCAGCAAGCTCTTGGATCCTTTTTGAAACACCGCTTCGGCATCCCCTCGGCGGAGCATTCGCGGCTTGCCGTGCAGGACTCACAGTCTCAGACGCATGCTGCTTCCGACCTGAACAGACAAACTTCGAGCCTCGAGGGTTGTATACACTGCCCTTATCTGGAGTCGGACTCTGTGGCTACACGTGGCCCAGGTCAAGGTTCCATTTGCTGTGGAAGCAAATATGGATTTAAAAGCGCTCCAGGTATACCCCTCGCTTTCAACAGCTCAGTTTCCCGGCTTACGCTTACTGTAAAGCTACAATGACCAGCAGATCGGGCACCGGAGAAAAACGCTCAGGACCTGAATCGGAGATGTCTGGTGGCCCGGCTGAGGGTTGCGAGAGCGCCAGAAACCAACCACCACGACTTGAGTCAAGGGGGTCGCCATCTTGTGCCCTGACTGTGGGTTTCGAGGCCTAGCTGCTCGTTTGCCGACTGACCTATCTAGCAGGACAGCATACAGACAGGAACAAGGGAACAAGGGACCGGGGACCAGCTACAGCGTGTGCCCTGTTCATCAGGCTCTGTCTCGCCGACGGGCGAGAACGAAGAAGCGGTTATTACGAGTACGAAACTCATTTTCTGCACATTTGGCAAAGGTTGCTAATGACAAGGTAGGTATCCGAGCGACAGATGTCGCTCTTGGCCTTCGACGAGTCGCCTCCGGCTTTTACATTGCGGTGCACCACAGTGGCCTTGAATGGAGAACCGAAAATAAGCCTTCGTCAGTGAATGTCGATGTCGTCAAATGGAGTGGGCCGATCCCAATGTGAGATCTCCCTTCTCCAAATGGGGTGAGTCCTGACAGAGTTTGCAGACCGTCAGCTCTGTGGGCCACTGTTTGTCTTGAGCTTTATGCATCCTTCGAATTCCAGCCCATGTTAGGTACTGGGGAGCAGCTGCGAAAATTAACAATTACCGTGGAACAACTATTGGACCGCAGTGGAAAAGACGTTCGTGAGTGGGACGGAGTTTTACGCAGGGGTCTGGGTACTCACGTCGTGTCACCATGGCAGCGTTCACCCTCTTCCCAAAGGACGGGGACGTTGTATCCCCGTGTTCATCCATTTTGGTTACTGTCAAACGGCGGAATTGCGAGAACGGTGATTCATCAGCGTCGAGGGTCATTGGCCCTCATTGCGTAAGTAGGCGACTTGTGTCAACACAATCCTCATTAATCGGTGTATGCCCATAGCCAACCACACAATCACGAGGCAGGCTAGAAGACGCAACAAACCAAGGCCACAGTGCTCTCTCGCGTTACAGAAAGCACGGGGGGAAAGGAGATCTAGAGCGTTCTATCGAAGAATTTGAGCGGGCGCTCAGTATTTGTCCGCCGGACCATCCTTGCCGTGCGGCTGCTCAGTCAAACCTGGCAATGGCCAATTTCATCTACTGTCAGGTCGAGGACACGGATGCCTCCCTCGTGGTCCCCCTTAACTTGTATCGCAATGCACTTGCTGCCCGTCCTGTCGGCCACGTTGACCGTCCTTCCACGTTAATTCAGCTGGCCGCAGTGCATTTCGCGCGATTCGAGAAGCGGAGAGATGAAGTTGAGGGAGTACGGGCTGAGGTATTGCTTCATGAGGTGATGGAGCTCAGCTCTGCAGAGAATCATGAAAGTCGAGCTGCGACTTTCGTGCTCCAACTGTATGCCAGACATGTGGGCCCTGTTCGGGCGGATGGCGAATCATTGGTGGAACAGGATTCAACTTCACGCTTAACGGACGAGGACCGACGGATGTTTAGTGCCCAGTTGTTGCACCGCTTCCAACGGTTTGGTGATGTAGCCGACCTGCAGCAGGCAATCAAACTTTTGGAGGAATTGGTCAGGTCTACTTCGGTTTGGGATGATCGATACCACGGAGGACTAGCGAATCTCGGTGTGGCCTTATTATATCGATTCGATCACCTCGGGGAGCTGAGTGACCTTGAGGACGCAATTTCGAGGCACAGGGATGCTGTCGACTTTACCCCTCATGCTCACCCTGACAAGCCTGGCCTTCTTAGCAACCTCGGCAACTGCTTGATAACTCGTTTCGAGCGCCTCGGGGAACTGAGTGACCTCGAGCGCGCAATTTCAACCCTCAGGGATGCTGTTTCCCTCATCCCTCACGGTCACCCTGACAAGCCTGCCCTTCTTAACAACCTTGGCAACTCTTTGACCACTCGTTTCGGGCGCCTCGGGGACTTGAGCGACCTCGAGGACGCAATTTCGATGCTGAAGCATGCTGTTGGACTCGTCCCTCATGGTCACCCTCAGAAACATGGCGTTCTTAATAACCTCGGCAACTCCTTCAAAGCTCGTTTTGAGCGCCTCGGGGAGCTGCGTGACCTCGAGGACGCAATTTCGAGCCACAGGGATGGTGTTGACCTCATCCCTCATGGTCACCCTGACAGGACCGGCCATCTTAACAACCTCGGCCTCTGCTTCAAAGTTCGTTTTGAGCACCTCGGGGAGCTGAGCGACCTCGAGGATGCAATTTCGACGCTCAGGGATGCCGTTGCCCTCATCCCTCGCGGTCACCCTGACAAGCATGTTTGTCTTAACAACCTCGGCAACTCCTTGGTCACTCGTTTCCAGCGCCTCGGGAAAACGAGTGACCTTGAGGATGCAATTTCGACGCTCAGGGATGCTGCTGACCTCACCGCTCATGGTCACCCCGACAAACCTGCTCGTCTTTACAACCTTGGCAACTCCTTCTTTACTCGTTTCGAGCGTTTCGGGCAGCTGAGTGACCTCGAGCGCGCAATTTCAACGCTCAGGGATGTTGTTAACCTCACCCCTCATGGTGACCCTCACAAGCCGGCCTGTTTTAACAGCCTTGGAAAAGCGTTCAGTGCTCGATTCAAGCACCTCGGAGAGTTGAGTGACCTCGAGCGCGCAATGTCAAACCTCAGGGATGCTGTTAATCTCACTCCTCATGATCACCCCAATAAACCTGCTCATCTCAACAACATTGGCGACTGCTTGGTCACTCGTTTCGAGCGCCTCGGGGAGCTGAGTGACCTCGAGGACGCAATTTCGACACTCAGGGATGCTATTGACCTCACCCCTCATGGTCACCCTAACCAACCTAATCGTCTTAAAACTCTCGGCGACGCCTTCGTCGCTCGTTTCGAGCGCCTCGGGGAGCCGAGTGACCTCGAGGACGCAATTTCGAGCCACAGGGATGCTGTTGACCTCACTCCTCATGGTCACCCTGACAAGCCTGATCGTCTCAACAATCTCGGCAACTCCCTGTTCACTCGATTCGAGCGCCTCGGGGAGCTGAGTGACCTCGAGGACGCAATTTCGACGCTCAGGGATGCTGTTGACCTCACTCCTCATGGTCACCCTGACACGCCCGGCCGTCTTAGCAACCTCGGTAACACCTTCGTCATTCGTTTCAAGCGCCTCGGGGAGCTCAGTAACCTCGAGCAAGCGATTTCCCTGTATTTGCATGCTGCTTCCGCCCCCATTGGCCCTATTAGTGTTCGATTTCATGCATCACAGAAATGGGTGTCGTGTGCTCGGCATATACATCACCACTCTCTCCTCCATGGATACTCTATTGCCATCAGCCTCCTTCCCGAACTCGCATGGATTGGCTTCTCTCTTACACACCGTTACGACGAACTTACGCGAGGTGCTAATGTGGTGCGGGAGGCTGCAGCTGCAGCTCTGGATTCGGGATTCCCGGAAACTGCTGTGGAGTGGCTCGAACAAGGACGCTCGATTGTTTGGGGGGAGCTGTTTCAGCTTCGCGGCTCTTATGAGCAGTTGTCTTCTGCTCATCCAGATCATGCCCATAGACTTCGGGAACTGTCTGTCGCATTGGAGCATGCTAGTGCCACTCGCGAAAAATCCTTGTCCGCACTCTCGGAACAGACTCGAAGTGCAGCGCATGCTGTGACAGCGTTCTTGCAGCAAGAGGCTGACAGACACCGTACGCTCGCGGTCGAACGAGATAGACTACTCCAGGAGATTCGAGGCTTTCCTGGTTTCGAGCGATTCCTCCTCCGCAAAGCATTCTCTCAGCTCCGAGCTTCGGCACATTCTGGACCGGTAGTCATACTCAACGCTGCAGAAAGCCGCTGCGATGCGTTGATTGTTCTTTCTGACGTGGATCATGTAATTCATGTCCCGCTTCCCACTTTCACATTCCAGAGATCCGCGAGTCTTCAAAAATTGCAGGAAAAATTGCTTGGTCACGCTCGTGTCGTACAATGTGATGACAGGGAGGGAAAAAGTGTACCACGGGGCGGCGTTAGCTGGGACTCTATCTTATCCACCTTGTGGAATGGCGTCGTCAAACCCGTCTTGGATGCCTTGGCTTTTACAGTACGTGATGTCGTGTCACTTGAATTCATACCTGATCCGTTCATCTGTCCCTGAACAGACTTCTGGGGACCTATCACGCATTTTCTGGTGTCCGACTGGCCCTTTCGTGTTTCTTCCTATCCATGCAGCTGGTTTCTACGACACCCAGCATTCGCAACCTGGGAACAATGTGTCCGACTTCGTTGTCTCGTCATACGTCCCTACTCTCAGCATTCTTGCGCTGTCACCCAATACCAGCTCGGCACCTAGCGGTGATCTCCGCCTCCTTGCTGTCCGTCAGCCACCCTCAGATGGCCTATCCCGACTTCCAGGTGTTTCCACCGAGTTGGAACACATTAGGGCGGTAATCGGGAATTCACCTTCAACACGTACCACCCTCCTGGAGTCGTCTGTTGGCACAGTCGAGGAAGTACTTGACCTGATGAAGGAGGCGGACTGGGTCCATTTCGCATGCCACGGAATCCAAGATGCCGCAAGTCCGACTGAGAGTGGTCTTTGTCTCGCCGATCGACGCCGCTTGAAGATATCTGACATCATCGCGTTGTCACGTCCCCGTGGTGGGCTTGCCTTTCTTTCCGCATGTCAGACGGCGATGGGTGACGAAGGACTCTCTGACGAGGCCATCCATATCGCAGCAGGAATGTTGTTTGCGGGTTACGGGGGCGTCGTTGGTACGATGTGGTCGATCAGCGATAAGCTTGCGCCTGATGTGGCGAGGGACGTATACAAGCAACTGTTTCGGAACGGTACAAGGCCGGATTATCGGGAGGCTGCGCGAGCGCTGCACGGAGCTATTGGGCGTCTTCGAGATAGTGGCAAAGCGTCGTTCGTCACATGGCTTCCATTCATCCATGTAGGTCTTTGAATATTCGGGTGTATATGTATATGTCTTCTACTGTCATTGTGTGGTATGCATCGTCCTGCACATGGATAGATCTCGGACTTGCTTGGTCACGTCTTCACGGTAATAGTAGAATGGCTTGCTCCGAGTCGGTCGTGAGGCGGCTCACTGGCTTGGGGTCTTGGACTTTTATTGTATGTGTTGGGATGCCCATGACACATAAAGAAAGAAGTACCCAGTTGCTAGGTTTACTGGGGTGCGTATTTCTCCAAACCCTTGTAGTGGGAAGATGTTTGCCACCGCTTTTATTTATTTTATTTTATTATTATTTGTGTGAATTTCCGAGTTTTGGCAAATCCCATAATAGGCCGAGTAGGCTCAGTAGTCTCCTATTAGACAGGAACTTAGGGGTCCAATCCAACTTCTTGATTCTTTCCCCCAACCATCTCATCTGCACTCACCCAATAATATTCTATCCAGTGTCCACACAATTATCTGAGTACTACTCAACAAGCTACATACACACACCAACTATGGCCAGTGGGCAAGCCCTACCAGTGACTCCACCATACTTCAAGTATATGGAAAGAAAGGATATCAATGACCCATGGCAAAGGGCATACAAAACATGTCTCCAATATGAAGCTCAAACCAAATCACAGCTGAACAACCTACATCCCCGTGTACTTGGATATCTGATACAAGAAGCTCCAAATAACAAGTCACGAGACAATATATGTCAAGACATTAATTCTTGCAATGGGGAGGATGCTAGACTCCAAGCCCTTGCTGATCTGTACATTCAATCTTTTATTCAAGCCTGTAAGTACTATCAAGCTTTGGCAATTGCTACTTCTCTCATCTGAGATGGCCAGTCCACTTGTCTCCAAGTCAAATACCAACATCCTCATCCTCACAACCCCTATCATGTCCAGCATTTGACATCTCACAAGATGCACTGGAGGAGGACCTGGAGCCAACACCACATAGCATGAGTGGAAAGCAAGTGAGTTCTCAATATAATTCAATATATTAGTTCTTATTTGCATTAGGCTCTCAAACGAGATAACCACCAATGCATAGCAACAGGTGTACACTCCATGTATACAGAAGTGTTACACCAGCCTGAGGACACAGCTTTTTTTGGCAATCTAGAGGTTGTCCACATATTGCCTAGATTTATAAATGATCAAGATACCATTGAAGGCCAGGTGAGTTAGATTCATTCCCTGGATTCATCCATTTTTGTTCACCCTGAGACCTAGCAAAACAACTTGCAGGCAAATGAGGTTTGGGCAATCATGCAAAGGTTTTGGGAGCTCAGTCCTCAAGAATTGAATGGAGATCAAGTTCACTGCTTGGAAAATATAATGACCCTTTGGGATGCTGTTAGCTCACTTTTTAATCAATTTAGGATATGGTTTGAGCCCTCTGTAGGTGTATTTAATTTTTTTTGTCTTCTTACACTGACATACTAAACAATAGGATGATGATCCTTATACATGCTTCATCAAGACATCCCTTCCAGGAAAGGGAGTGCCATGTTTGCCCAAGTCCTTCACCATGACAACCACAGATCCGAACTTGCCAAGGCCCTCTCCTGAGTATTTGCGTCTGCATGCAGCTTGTGCTCGTGTGATTCACCTGTCTGGTGCTGCCGAGTATGTTGCATCTTTGTATAGGGATCTAGATGACTGAGATGTTTTGGCAAACAATGGATCATCTACTAGTATGGTGGTACATATTATGTTGTCTATTCTTACTAGTAAATATAAAGTCATTCCATTAGTATGAGTACACAAGTTACAGTGACCTCCAAAACTGTTGCAATGCCTAACCTTGACACAGCATGCTTCGTGCGCTGCAACCACCCATGGGAATTACGCTTGGCTTTGCTGGGAACAAACAAGTGCAAACCCTTGGCTGCAAATCGGTCCCAGGGCCATGTGATTTGGCCCAGCCTTCATGGAGATATGGGAGTTCCAAAACAGCAACACCATTGCAATGGTTTTGCACCTTCTAATAGAAAATATGGAATTTCATTCAAACCATATGATATTTCGCTATGTTTAGTCATACAAACAAATATACACATATAACCATAATATCTGAGTTTAAAAATGTTCACACACCTCTTTGTTCCTATGACTATGATCATAAGATCTCTCTCTTCTACCTATAGAAATATAATTCTGACTATGCCTAATATTGGTCAATCCACTTGCTCCACTGCCTCTTCCACTGGTATCTATCATTCTACCATATCCATAATTCACCACACAGAGCATTCTGAGCCTGAGAAGTGTGTTAAACATCATCCATTCACTTTACTGTATCTCCTACCAATATTTGTCATGCCATACATTTTATCACTTCTTGTGAGGTCAAACATGCTAGTGTATGAACATTTTTAAACTCAGATGTAATGCTTATATGTAGACCATTGTTTGTATGACCAAACTATACCAACTATCCAATGATTTGGGTAAGGGAGCAGCTCTCAACTCAGAAATACAAGCTACATATTGCAATTGTATTGAGATTTTAAAATGGGTATATCTCCACAATTCCCAGGTCAAATCACAGTGTATGTACATAGGCAAAGATTAGTTAAGGGGGGTGTTGAACTTGAAGGAGGTTCTGTGATGGTATGGGGGTGTATGACTTAGCAGGGAGTCAGACATGCTACCAATATTGATGGTAAGATGGATGGGTACATGTACCTTCAAAATTTGAGTGATGAACTTCTGAATACCCTACAATATTATGGTCTCAATCCTCTTGACATGATCTTTCTGTACAACAATAACCCCAAACACACCTCTGGGAAGGTAAAGGAGTGGCTGGATAAGCAGGAATTTGAGACTATGGTATGGTGTGCACAGTCTCCTGACCTAACCCCATTGAACATCTTTGAGATTATCTCAAAAGATGGCTCATAGAGCATAAACACCCTCTTAATAGGATTAATGAATTGTGGGAGAGGATTTTAGATGAATGGGAGGGGATACCAGTTGAGGAACCTCAGAAGTTGATTTAGAGCATGCCTAGAAGGACTTCAGCAGTAATCAAGGCAAAAGGAGGCTATATCAAGTACTAAATACCCAGTCAATACCAAGGGTGCAAAACTGTTGCAATGTGTTGCTGTTTTGGAACTTCCATATCTCCATGGGGACTGGGTCAAATCACATGACCCAGGGACCGATTTGTAGCCAAGGGTTTGCACTTTATTTGTTCCCACCAAAGCCAAGCGTAATTCCCACGGGTGGTTGCAGCGCGCGAATAGGCATTGCAACAGTTTTGGAGGTCACTGTATGTGTACCTTAAACTTGAATTTCTCCTTGGATCAAGTATGGCTGACAGACATGCAGAAGAGCATGTTCTCCAGTCATAGTGTCATACATGCCGCAGAATTGAAGTCGATGCCAGGGCTCGCAACCACCGGAGTAGGCAGTGTCTGTTGTGTGTGCCACGAGATGAAGCTTCCAAGCAGTGTTGGTGACCTTCAAAAGGGAGAACAGTATGCATATTTTTGACGTATTTCTTGTTTTAACCAAAGTCACCCATCAGGTACATCAATATGGATTATCTCTTCTTTTCAGCCATCAAGAACATGCCTGTCAGAGTCCTGAACATATCATACGACATCGCTTGTCAATGGATGACACACCTTTGGAAGTGCATGACAACCCTTCCACATTCCATGCAGTTCCCTTAAAAGGATAGGAAGATCAATGCACTTGTGCCAAAATTTCATCTCCCTGCACACATCACCAAGTGTCAATGGCAGTATTCGTTCAAGTACATTTCAGGTATGGGATGGACCAATGGAGAGGCTCCTGAGCGAGGCTGGGCAGTTCTAAATGCCATGGCATCTAGTTCAAAGGAGATGGGACCCAGTCACCGCCATGATACCCTTGATGACCTCATCAGAGACAGCAACTGGAAGAAGCTGACCAGTTTAGGTAAGTAAGCTTCGTTGAATGCGTTTTGAAGACTTACCATTTCAACCAGTGCAGGCGAGGCCATTCTCTGCAAGATTATAGATGCGGTGCCCGAATGGAATGATCAGCAGGATGATCTTCATGAACTTGAGTGTTCCCTTGAAGAGTGATATGGGGATCAGCTATCAAAATGGAAAGCGGACATCGAGGCCTGGGAGACGGATTTGTCAAAGCCGAACCCATTTGAGATCAAGGCAAGCAGTACGTCATTCCTGTTATTTTACCCAGACTTTTAGCTAAATTGAGATCCACTAGTGATCACACAGGCTTCCATGCGCCTGCAGCTTGCAAGAGAGGAAGTGAGCTTGATGGATGCTGCTCCTGTTCACACCGAAATCTCACCAAGTGTTCTGATTGGCACCGGACTCGATTTGGAAGAACAACAGTGAGTTCCTGGTACTAATCACAGTCACACCATGGCTAATATTTTGCAGCCAACATCTTCACTTTGATACAGAGAAGTTAGGATCACATGCGACCGATCAACAGAAAACAAAATTGCTCCAATGCAGCAATGTGCTCATGAGGTGCGTCGAGGCTTGGACTGATGTCCAAATGTTGTACATTCCTTGCATCATCTCCCTCCATGTGAAGACGTCTCTTGGTTCCAGAGTGGTCCAATCCCCTGAACACTTTCATCTCTGGCTTCCATCTGCTCTTCAACACCAAATTCCATGTGATCGTGAACTCGAGGAAATAGAATGGAAGCTTCGCGTCGGTCAGGCTCACAATGCGCTCGAGGAGTTGCGGCAGGGACTTCACTCACTTTCTTATATGCTTTGCTTCAAAGATCGGTTCCTATATGGCCAAGGTGCAACTACTCGGGCATGCAATTGTCTTGCATTGGTCAGGGTGAAGATAGACTTGTGCGCTACTAAATACTGTGCTGCTTACAGTGCCTTGTTGACATTATCCCCTTTGCTTGGAAAAGTGGGCTGGCAATCTATGTTCTGGCCTCTTGAAAAGGAAGATATCCATTGCATGACGGATGGCACTGATGACCAAGTGAGTGAAGGATGGAGAAGACTGTCTTGGATCTGGATTACTTGTGGAAGTGGCAATGGTGAAGGAGGTGAAGACCAAAGCCTGCAGGATGGTAAGTAGATGCCGCAGAGGAATCCTTGACCTACCTGACAGTATATTCAGCAATTCAGATTGAATGGTGCCAAGCCCAAGCCTGGGCGCACTGCTGGGCAGAAGAGGTCGAGCTGTTGGTTGAGGAACAGCATCAAATCTTGCAATTTTTCCACTGGCAGTCAACTTGGTGGTTGGACAGGCAGGCACTTATCGAAACTGACAATTCTGCACTGAATGAGGGGATGAGGGCATATGTGCTGTGCCAAGCAGCGCTTAGACAGGATTTGGCGAAGCACTTTGAGCACATTTGGCAAAACACACAAAGATACATTGAGATCGGCAGTGGCATCAATCTTGACAATCCCTCTGAGACGACGAGTTTGAACTAGGAAGTATATATTGTAGTCTTGCAATTCATGCTATATGTAGCACAGTATGTGAGGGTGGTCTTGCAATGTAGATGGCGAACTGGCTCTTGCAAGATGATGTGGCGAGGGAGATGTTTGAGTGTGCGACTCGGACGGAATGGGCTAGGCTTTGCAAGACGGGGAAGACAGAGTGGGATCCATCAAAGAACCATTCACATCTACCCCTATGTTCAAAAGAAAGCAGGGCACAAATGCCCGCTACTCTCCCCTCAATACCATGTACACCATGCCTCCCTCCCGCCATGAACAAGTGGTCAAAGTCTTTATGCCATACGGCATAAAATTTCAGTCACTTGTGGTAACTTATGTGTATGGTCTTGATGGACCTGTTGTAAGTGTGTCTCAATGTTGCAGTGTTTTTGTCTTGACTAACCTCTGAGCAGCTGTTTGAGATAAACAAAGAGAGGATGCCTTGTAATGAGGATGCAAGCACTTCTGTTGGACAATGTGTTGTTAAGAATGAAGAAAATATTGAGAACATTAAACCGACCTTCAAGAATGAACCCAAGGAAGTTGAGATCATGCTGGTAAGTGTTGCTAGTATGTCCAGGACCGCACACTCTAAGTTTTGATAGGCCTTGGACAATCGAATTGAGGCGCCTGTCAACATGAAGTGGCGGGGGAAGTCTGAGTGGCCAGAGCACGTTCAGTCCAAGTCAATGACACACCATGAGTCAAAATGAGTAAAGACAGGGCAGCACGAGTAATTCCACTGTATCATGTCACAGCTAGCTTTGATGCCCTGAAATGAACATAAATTGCACTGACTGACCAGGAGTGAGTGGAGGAAATGGCGTAGCACTGCCAGTGAGACCTTGCAAGACTGTTCAACCACGGATGTCACACTGGCAGGGACTTGCAACATGTGACAGAGATGGTATGCGGTCAGATGTCCTGCAAGACACATTTTGAAAGTTGGTGGGTGGGTTTTGCAAGACAGTATTAGATATTGTACATACCGGTAAAGGCAGTCTTGCAAGATACAGCAAAGACAACAACAAGTATTTGTGCATCCTGTGGGATGAGGGTCCATCATCCCAGAGACAGTTTCGACTTGAGTTCGACTGAATGTTGATTATTGGATCCTGTCATATCCACAGATTTCTCCAAGTCCAAGTCTGGTCCTCTGGGTTTACTCCGGTCTGTTGTCACAACTCCAGGCCTTCGGACTTGGGCTATGTATCTACTTCGGTCTCTCTCCATCTGTTCCTGTAACCCTGAACTAAACCTATCTGTTCCTCTCACTACTTAGTATTATCTGTGCCAGTGTCTCCGCAGTTCAGTATAGTCTTACCTCCAGAGCACTGCTCTGCTTTCGGACTTCATAGTACTCTCCGATAGTATATAAACTGTACACTATGGACTTATACTCTTCAGTCTAATATCATCTAAGATACTCCTCCACTCTATCTGAAAGTCTTGACGACTTCATTTTCCATCCACTCGCAGATTAGCCTTTGTGCTAAGTCTTGCATCCTCTGGACAACCTCCACTCCTCCACTACATAAATCCAGGACTAGACTATTGACAAGGATGCACCACATATGGTGAAGCCAACGTCCTTCCGTAAAGTAACTCCAGACCCCGGAGTTCCTTGGAGTTGACCCAGTCTTCACAGATCTGGCCGGTGTAAAACAACAAACCTAACTAGGTGAGTAGGAAGGTCTATGTGTGTGGGGGTCTAAGGGCGCGATAGGCTCGTTCCCAAAGAGGATCCTATGGGGTTAGTGAAGACTCGGGTGAAGGGAATAAGAAGGTGAAGGTGAAACTGGCCATCCGAAGGTATTCCGGACCATGGGAAAGTAGGCCGGTCGAAGACCGGTCTGTCGGGCATGCAGTGGAGAGGTGGAGAAGGTGTGAAGGTGGTCAATGAGCCCTGTAGTGGACTTGGACGTGTGGACAGTAGATGGAATGTTCAGGAAAGCGGAAGATTCAAATAGGTGCCAAAAGATGCATTCAAAATGCAAAGTACAAACTGTTTATAGTCTGGGAATTGCCCAGGACTGTGTAGTTATGATAGATAAAGTTTAGAACTCTAACAAAAAAATATCTGACAGTCAACAGATACAGAACGATCAAAGAACATATTACCAAAAAGGGATATCAATGAGACTGACTGGTCTATCATGGGAAAACGAAGTCTGGACTCGGACTACATGCAGAATGGGCTGGTCGGGTTCGGTCTAGCATGGGAAACCTAGCTAGAAAGCCTTGGAAACTTGGGTTACCAACCTAGAGCTGTATAGTGCTCTACACCGGTCACTGTGATTGGCTCAACATGGGCATGGGTGGGTGTTTGAGAGCATCATCACCAGTGCCATTCCAGCGCATTCAGGTTGCTAAGAACAGTGACAAGAAGGAAAGGGCGGGTTCTGCAAGGCAGGGAGAAGGGCAGGTTTTGCAAGACACGGCAAAGGCAGTATGTACATATAGTAGGTTCAACGCAGTTTGAAGGGTTCACAGGGAGAAGGGCAGCCCAGGGTTTTGCAAGACACAGTTGAAAAAAACTGCTGTGATTTAATGGTACAAGGGAACAACACTGATATATTGCAACACAAGAGTGATGTCTCACAGGGAATTACTGTACAACATGCTATCACCGTTCTTGCAAAAAGGTGTGATGGTAATTATTGTATGTAAGTACTGCAGTAAATGTCCAGGACCAGGTGGTGCTGCCCCTAAAACTGTCCAATAAATAGGGAGTGTCATTCAGATCTACTACAACTCGATAAAGTCACCATCAAGTGAAAATCTCATCAAATCCACCCCATGTCTACCAAGAAAATGGCACTTCACCAATTTGGCCAGCCAGACTTCTACAAACTTTTTTTTTTTTGGTCAATTAATGTCCTGTATTGGAGTACTGGTAGACTCTATGTAGGACAATTACATATCATACCCATGGGGGCCCTGTGCCCCCACCACTTCACTGACTCTGCAAATGTTCTGATGTACTGTAGGTGTTACCCCCATCAGTCCGCCGTTCCTGCTGGCTGTTTTTGATGCCTGAGTCGTTCTATGTCGCAGTGGTAGTCTAGTTAAGGCTGTGGTTGTGGGTTACTTGCGATGTTTGTGGTTGGACAGGTACAACCATTGGTCAGTTGTACTAAGGGAATGGTGGTTGATAAGTGATAGTGTGACAGTGTGGGGTGCTCTGGTGACAGCCTGCAGCGTCGGTGTAGGGAAGGTGTCTTTAATGTGGTGCATATGTATATATTCTCGCCTATCTCTGGTAATTATAGAGAAGGTCCTCGTGGTCTCCTCCACTGCTGATGATCCTTCATCAGACCTCAATCCAGCTCTTGTTGGCTTATTCTCTACTGGTCCTGCCAATCCCTTGTAGACTATGAGAGGGGGAGAAATGTTTGGAGTATGGGTTACCGCATTCATGATTAGTGTGGGTGTATCTGGGAGCAATAATTCATCAGCCAGTTCTGTTTTTTGGTGGTACATTACTGAATGTGCAGGTAAGTCGTTCAGTTCAGTTTACATAGCGGATTAGAGGGCCAATGCATTGGGTTGGGTGAGGAGATATGAGAGGTTGTGTGCTTGACAGCCAAATTAGTTGTTGAGGAAGTGGCATTCCATTGCATAGTTGGGGCATTCTAGTATGAAATGATGGACAGTTTCTATTATTGGTGCAGTCTCAGTGGAGCAGAATAGGCAAGATGCTGAGTCTGATTTGTGAATATGGTGTAGGTGAGCATTCAGTGAGATGTGGTTGGTGTATAACCATACTAGAAGGGACGTGCAAGCTTTTGATAATGGGGAGACAAGTTTGATGAAGGAGTTGCATGGGGTTTCGAGACCGAGTTTCTTTGCTTTTACATATCTGGGGAACTTTTCCCATTGTTTGGCCCAGTGAGCTTTGGATTCCGTTTTTTGTTTTTGCCTGAGTGCAGGAGTGCTCTTGGGAAGCAGTTTGTTGCGAATGTAGAGAGAAAGGTCGCATGCTGCACTGTTGTTGATGTTGCTGATGGCTGCCCTGCAAGCTTCATCATCTGCCCTTTTGTTACCTGACAAACCTGTATGTCCTGGTGACCAACTGATGTGAATGTCCTTTCTTGTGACATCGTGATTGCAGTAGATGCCGAATAGCAGCCTGTGAGTTTGTTCCAGGATATAATGACCTGGTTTAGAGTTTGGGTGTTTACCTGATATGATAGCTGCTTGGTTGTCAATGAAGATGTGTATAGGTAGGGTGAGTTCTGTGGCAGAGTGGATGAGCTTAGCTGTGAGGGAGAGCCCTACTGCTTCTGCTTCGAAGACAGTGTGTTCATCTGAGGAGCCGAGATGGTATCGCAGGACGCGTTCAGGTCAAATAAGTGTCCCAATGACGTGTCATTTTGAAATGGCTGCCATTTCATCAGGTCTTATCCAAATCTCTTAGCTCTTGCACCCATAGCAAGCCAGGAGTAGGTACTCCATTTGATGTACTCATATATTAGTGCCCAGATTAGATGCAGTTAGGGGTTATTGACTTTAGTGGAAACCATGCAAACATTGGGACACTTTTTTGAGCCACTGTATAATCTGTACTTACTATCCTCATGTACTTCAGCCTGAATATCGACTTAGATAAACTCTTTCTGTCTGACTCTGTCTGTCCCCTCATCCAATCTAGGCTTCGGACTTCAGCATTACCCTTGTCATCATCATTGCCTTTCTTGAGCTCATCAACATCACTAACGTCTCCGAGTTACTCTGATCTGCTCTGCTTCTCTGGGATCTGATTAACAGCAAGGGCATAGCACATAAGCTAAGGCCAAGTCCCAACCAACTCCAACTACATCAGCAAACTAACCCTCATCCTGACAGAGCTACACAGACCTCCACAAATAGCACAGCAAGGTACCTAGTAATACAGATCTACACAGACAAATAGGGGGAACAGAACTCACTAAGGTATATCTAATACTAACCCTAAAAGGTTATATGTATTAGATTAGTATTAGATCAACTTCTTCTTAAATTTTGGTAGCCATACATGCAAGTGTGATTGTGTGGTGTGCAAAAACATTTTGTGAGGACAAGGGTTGGTTTACTGATGCAACTCCAGAGTTTCCAGAGTTCCTGCAAGGAGTTTGCACAGTCTTAACAGTATATTCAGACTCCCACTTGCTGTTCAATTCATTCACTCGAGTAATCACCCCAGCACTCGTACCAAGTGGTATCTCTGGCTATGAACACCTCCGACTCCCCTCATCATGCCTCCCTCAGTATATGTATTTGCCAGTCATTGTCAATGTCCAGCCATCAACAACCAATTCCATGGTTTCTCCGCTCGTCGTTCACTCAGCTCTGCCTTGCAGACATGACCCCGACAATGCCCAACTCCTGGATAGGAAAGTTCATGACTCTGCACCTCTGGACAACTCTGCACCCTCTGACAGCCTGGACTGCCTTGGCTCAAAAGATAAGAGTGTTCCTAGAGACGCTCTCACTCTCCTCTCCTGTGCAATCAGCAATCTAGCGAAATCTGCTAATCGCTCCACCTCTAGCTCCGACCAAAGAACTAAGGTCCATGATCTGGACCAGTTTGATGGCTCGGACTCCCACAAGCTCCACACCTTTCTAGTCCAGTGCAAGCTTAACTTCCAGAATTGTCCAAGAGCCTTCCGTTCCAACTGTGCTAAAGTAACATTTGTGCAGTCTTACCTCAAAGGTATGGCTTTAGGATGGTTTGAACCCAACCTTCTCCTGGCAGACAACTCCAACCTCTCCTCTGACCCCTGCTCTGGCTCCTCTGAACTCCGTCTCTTGTGGATGGAGAATTATCAGGAATTCATCTTAGAACTGCAGACGAATTTTGGCTCTCATGATCTGGTTGGTGATGCTGAGCATCAACTTCACCATCTGTCCTTGAAAGATGGGCAACATATTAGCAAGTATGTGGTGGAGTTTAACTGCTTAGCATGTCAACTCCGAGGTTATGGAGATGGTGCTCTCCAGCACCTTTTCTACTCTGGACTTCTGGACTGCATCAAGGACAAGATCTCCTGTGTTGGTAAGCCGCATACGTTACTGGACTTGCGTGTTCTTGTGCAGTCCATTGATGCGTGCTATTGGGAGCATAAGTCTGAGCTTAATCGCCAGACCTTCATCACTGGCCACACCACCTCAATCATCTCCACTCTGACCTCCTCCTCCATGATGTCCTCCAACTCCGAACCTACCTCTGACTCCAAGTCCATCTCTGACTCCATCTCTGACTTTGGCCATCCTGATCCCTCCTCCGACCTTCCCGACCCACATTCCTTTACCTCCGAGAACTCTGAGGACTCCAACCCCAAACCTGCTGATCCTGCTTTTGAGCTAGGACCAGATGGAAAGCTCTCCATTGTTGAGTGTCAACAACATTTCAACCTCAACCTCTGTCTTGTCTGTGGTCTTGCTGGCCACAAAGTGAGGGACTGTCCTAAGTCCTCTTGCTTCTAGTCTGGCATCTCCGGTCTCCAAGCCTTGGGTAGTCTGATGTTGACTTCCATTGCTCAGTGAATTCCAGCTGAACATCTCTCCGACCTCTGTTCTCTTCCCCTGTTGCCCTCATCATCATCTGTTGGACATTGGGAGACATTTGTCTTTGTGTCAATGTCCTTTACCGTGGACCTCCATGATGATCTGGGTAACAACTCCACCCCAATCTGCCAAAATTCCAGCATCTCTGCTCTTTTACTCTGAAAATTCCACATGAAAGAAACCCCCAAATCAATCTCCAGATAATGTTCAGTGAGCACACCAAGATTTATAATCCATACACTGATCACCTGGAAGTCAATCTTTAGAGAGGGGATAGTGTTACAGACCCACTTTAATTTTCCCAGATTTCTGCCTATTTTTCCTGATTTTCTAGAGCAACTTTCGCATTTAGCCCCTATCTATTAAACCCTATCATCTGAAGCCATCCAATGCTCAAGTCCCCTCACAGTCCAGACCCTTTCGCCTCATGGGTACCATGTGTATTTCTGTGTGCCTCATGCTCACCTCATGTCGGCCTCACCGATCACACATGGTGTGCAGCCTTGCACATGTTCACCTCATACTCACACATGCACACTGCCTACCGCACCTTACCCTCATGGTTAGCTTCCCTTCCATTACACAGCTGTACTGATACACCTGTTATCCTCATATATGACTCATGAATGAGTCATGTAACATAGCATATTGTATGATCTAGTATACATACACATAGCCAAACCTCTGTATAGTATATAAAGCCTCAATAGAGCGCCAGGAGGACCACAGTCTTGTTCTCTTGGAGATTTCCCATCGTCTCTAGGAGCTACCAGTCCACTCTATTGTCACTACTTGAACTACTAGTGCTCTTAGTGAGTGTTGGTCATTTCAATACCTGTTGACAGAACTGAGCAGGTATGACATCCATGGCCTCTTGGCCTCATCATTACCTCTTGTTTGCATGCCCTGAATACAGCAGTTCTTGACCAGGCTTGCCCTTCATGGTGTTGGTCCACACTACTACTACTCTGTAAAAGCACCTGCCAATGTTAGCCCATCCCAAATTCACTTTTTTGGCCCCAATAGTATCATAGGTATTGTCATGTAGCCGTCCACAGCATTGTCTGCTTGTTGGTTGGTAAGTAGTAGAACTCTTGCTAGCTGATAGTCATTACCCTGCATAAGAGCAGTGCCCTTACTGATTGGGAAATCAAAATAGGCTTCAAGAATGGGCTACAGGATTTTGTCATGCCCACTAATCAGGAAATAAATTGGGCTTACAGTAGGAATGGGCTATAGGATTCTAACAAGTGAACATTTACTATGTATGGAAATGATTCTTTTTTTGCTGGCAGGGTCTCTTGTGCAGTCCCTGAGTCCACATTTTATTAAGGCATATGTAGATACTATTCTTCTCATCCTTGGGCCACAGTGTGTCCTTACAGTCTCAAACACTGATGGATCAACAAGTTCACTTGCTCCATATGTTGCAGAATGCAACAAATCATCCTATCACTGTACAATGAGAGCCTCCTCTGATCAGACTCAGGTAGAAGCTCACAATAGCACTTATCCTCCAGTACCTGGCATCAATGCAGTAGAGCTATCAGGAGACTTGTGACTCTCACCGACAATATCCAGGATCTGATAGACAAAGCAGATCAACCAGATACTATGGAAGGGGTGGAGCATAGCCATTCAGCTGAGTAAGTTACCTAGACTCATGCAAAACTTAGAAGTCATACATTCGAACTTCAGGGAAGATAGGACTTTCAAGTGCTACAAGCATTTGATTGCTTCTCTGCCTGCATTTGGGAAATGGCTCACCAATCCAGGCAACACCAGTATGCTGGACAATATGATTAAGCAGGTGACTATTTCTCAAGCCACCATCAAGTAGCTAATCAATGGTTTCAAAGCTCATGAAGGGAGCAGATGATGCTTTAGTCCTCAAGACTACAATAGTGAATTGGTTAACTGAAGTTGAGGTCCCAAATCCTCATCTGTACCCTTATGACAAACCGTGCCATAGCTTCCATAGTGATAGCACAGGAAGACACTCCTGTCCCATAGAATATGATTGGGAGAATGTGGAGTAAGTGTGTTCAAATAACTACTTGATTCTTTAAGTACACCTTGGACAGACATTGAGACAAAATTCACAATTGGCATCAAGCTTTCCTTGTCACAACCAACTCTTGGCCGTGTTTCCTCTATGAGGAAGGAAGATATGACCCAAATAAACCTGCCATAAGACTATTCAAGGGATCCCTTCTATTTCATGTGAGCCTATTCTCTGCATGCTGAAATGTACATGATTGACTTGGTGCCCCTTAGGCCTTCAAACTGATCTTTACATCACCCAGCTCAGCTGATGAAGAAGAAAACTCCAGCCCCAATCTGGCACTAGCCCATAATTCCAGAGTGACAACCATTGCCTACTATATTGCTGTATATATTTGGTCCAATGAATCTAGCCTTACAATCACTTCCAGTCAAAGTAAGTATTGGTGATGTCCATTGGGCTGACAAAGTGGGCTCAAGTAAAGAAGCAAGATACTCTTGGCACATTGGTGTGCACATGATACAAATGGCCCACAAGACCTACTCTTATACATAAGAGATTGTAATTAATTATACAGGTTAGATGGATTAGATACCTTAGAAGGAGTTTACCGTAACTTAGTACTTTCCCTGATGTAACATATGTTATAATCAATATGTTGGGGTCCGATGAGCCACATCTCAGATGCTTCAAATTGTATTTTGATGTGGGTACTAAGTGAGGGCATTGAAGAAGACCACATGAAGATGCTGTTACAGTTTGTCTCCTCTCTCATGGTATCTTTCTTCTTTCTTTCTTTCGCCGTATTCATTTGCTCTTCGGTATGTGTTCCTACGATTGGATCCATTGCCTGGTACTTCTTAGTTTGATCAACTCTTCTCTTATCGAACTCTAATCCCACGCCGTTCTGATTCTATTACTACCAGACGGGATATTACCTAGGTTACTCATTTGTGCTTACTCTTATCTGTGGACAGCCTCGCCTTCTGTCCGATTCTCTCGTATCGGACACGTGTTCCTTCTTACTCATCCGATTCCTTCTTATTCTACGGAGTTCTACGCTTACGCGTTCCTTAGTATAAGTAGCCAGCTGCCTGTACTGTAGTACTCATTCTTGTTCTACGCAATTCAGCGTATTCTTGAGTCCTTGAGCAATCGGCTTAAGACCTTCGAACCTCGTAACCTTCGACTCAAGTATCTCCGGTTATTTCAAGGACGTAGCGTCTCTTCGTGAGTACCTCCCTTGAGACGACCAGGTTTCGCTGCGACCTACAAGAGTACGTCTCGCGTAACAGATGCCACCTACTCGAAAAAAGACCATGACACTAATGGGTACTAGAGATCAGCATGGGTAAACCCATGGATATCACGATGCCAATCCCAATCCAACCCATATCCAACCCATACCCATGAACCCATGGGTCAAATTGTTCATGGGTACTTGTCATAGGTACATGGGTATCAACCCACAATGGGTATACCCAAGGGTAGTGACTTGTAGTAAAGCATATCTATAGACTGTGATCTTGAGTTTGAGGGGGAGAGAAGATTAGATCTGAGCTGTGAAGAGAAGGTTATCAATGATGACACAGGCACAACAGGAATGTTGAGGGATGCTGAGAATGCTGAGAATATGTCCAAGAAGCTGTGGCCATATGTGACTTTGATAGCAATGAACTGAACTGACATGGTGTAGCATAATGGACATACATATATCAATGGTCTGTGATCGGAATCACATGGCCCAGGGGTCATTTGAAAGCTGTAAATCAGTATTTACAACCCAACTCACTAATGCCAAGCAATATTCCCACAGGGCCACATGTGAAAAGACCAGTCTGGACCAGTTGCTGAGCCACCAAAACACTCATTTGGTTAGACATTTACCTTTCCTTTGACTACATGTATGTGATTTATGTACAGTAGTCCACTCCTATTTGAGGGGGAGTGTTGGAATGTCCATAATAAAATATTTTGATGCAACTTAAAATCCACTGTGGACTCATGGAATATACTAAAATAGTCGTGGGTAAAGTACCCATGGGTACATGGGTACATGGATCATCCAAACCTACCCCATACCCATACCCATGGATACCCATACCCACAACCCACCATGGGTAACCCATACCCATGCTGATCTCTAATGGGTACTCACATGTATCATGGGTACTCACATGTATTCCAATGAATGAAATGAATGAGAGGGTGTGAAATCATATAGGACCCAGCAGTGAGGGGACGAGTTGGAACATCCAAGTGGGATTTACAGATGGTCGCACTGCCTGCGGTTGAGGGGATGTGTTGAAGTTTGACTATATGGACTCACTTATTACAGTCTGACTATAGGATGAGTCACACCTACTAGTCACACTCTATGATTGTTGAGTCACATATTATTTCACTCTTCATTATGTCAGCAATATTATATCTGACTAATCCCTGTTAAAAGATACCATGATTATTCATCTTCATATGGTATCATATCACACCATTATTGCATCTTATTGCATCATAGTCATGCCATAGCACATCATTATGGCTAATGGCTTACTTATATACTTCTTACAGACATTTTATGCTCTTTATGGCATTTACGCATATACAAGGATAAACAATCCTTTACATATACAGTGACTCCAAAAAGCGTTACAATAACTAACCTCAAACCGGGGCGCGAAGCGCCCCGCAACCACCCATGGGAATCTCACTTCGCTTTGGTGGAACCAAATAGAGTACAAACCCCCGGCTACAAATCGGTCCCTG